>BGPR01003416.1:84695-97307 GCA_013235015.1 Araneus ventricosus
CATGGCTCCATTCAGCTTGAAAGTGCAACGTTCTACATTGCAGGCAAATGTTGTCCATAGATCCGAGAGTTTCGACATCAGTATAGTCTGATGTTGACCAACTAGATACTCGCATTCTCTTGCGTTTATCGATTTAAACGTAGCTTATCATCGCTTGTTTCTACTTAACAGTCCCATTTTTTTATAGACATACGCTTAGCAATGCTTTTCTCCTTACTTTTGGGTGAAAGCAAAATTTCCATCCGTAGATTTAAATAGAAAATTTGATTTGTCATTGCTTGACAATTCCTTCAATTTTTTAAACACATATATTTTAATTTCAGGGTGGAGATGAGGGTCTAACAAATCTAAAGACTACAAAATGACCAGCAAAGGTCAAGCAAACAGGTCAATCATAAGTAGAGGAGGGAAAAAAAACATGTAGACTTGCTTACATTTGTTATTGGAAAATATGCTTTTTTCATTAAGGGATTATATTTGTAAGTTACATTTATTATTATAATTTGACACTTTTTGTACATTTTGGTAAAAAGGCATTATTGCTTCTTCGTCAGTTGATATTCAGAGACTGACATTAAGAAAAGAATATATATTTCTGGTAAATTCATGGAAATTGAGAAAAGCTTTATTATTATATACATATTCCTTCTCCTTATATGCATATTCATCCGTATTACGGTAAAAAAAGTTGCTGCGGAAAACGTTTGTATTTTTATTTTCATTCCAGGGGGAAAAAATTAACGTCTCTCATTGGTAAGTAGGGAAGAGTGGGGTAAAAAAGAGTACCCTTGATTATGGCGGCATTATTTTTTCTATCTAGCAGGCAGATACTGACTTGCACTCTACTAGTCAAGAAAAAAGAACTTGGAATTTTAGATAAAGTTGTTTAATATTGTTAAATTCTGAAGATTGATGGTAAAATATTTTAGCTAATAAATTATGTTACATTTGCAAGTCGTTGATTCCATATTTTGGGGTTTTTCTATGATTAAAAGATTGCTAAATAGAATTTTTAAAACAAAATAAGAAACGAATTGTTATACAGTCAAACCCCGTTATAACGAACCCTCAACGGACCGACTCAGAATTTCTTTTCAACCGAGGTTCGCTGTATCCGTATTTAGAAATAAATGCCCTAACATGCTAAGATACTACTTCTATAATAAGCTTTTTAATAACATAATATTTTCATTAGTAATTAGGGACAAATAAAGTATTAAATAATATACTCAATAATAAACAAACTTAACATTTATCTTTTTTCACTTATTTGCTAATCCACTATATTGAAAAAAGGTGTTATTTTTGGTTGAAAAGTTTTTGATTTTATATACAACTCGTCAATTTTTTTATCGACTATTTGAACAGGTTCACAACAAGTTCGTCGATGTTTTCTGCGGCAAAAAAATTGTTCAAAACGTTTGCAGCTGCTTTTGCATCTGGTTCGTCTTGTTCTTCCTCCATATCTGAAGACAAATCTACAATAGAGTTGTTTCTCCCTTTACTAATGCCACGATATCTTCCTCACTCACTTCCCCAGATGTAATGACATCGTCGTTACAACATCCGAAATGTTCGATTTCATTTTGCGAAAAAGCATTCACTCCGTGCTTTTCTAGCCATTTGGAGAGGGGAAGGTTGTCCTCTTCCGTCGGCTGTGTTTCGTAAGCCCAACATGACTGAAACAATTTCTTATAGTCGATTCTGTTAGCAATCTCCAAGATTTTTCGAGTAAAACAACAGCACCAAGAAGAGAAATGTCGCAATCCTTGTTTTCATCATAGCATTCCAAAATGCGCAAGATGAGCTGCTTCCGGTAATGACACTTCAGGCTACGGATTACTCCCTGATCCATCGGTTGCAAAACTGATGTAGTGTTGGGTGGGAGAAAGACTACTTTGATCCATTGTAAGTTGCTTGGCTCAATGTGGGCAATACAATTGTATATTAATAAAACGATTTTCCTCTTTTTTCTTAGCCTATTCCTTATCCCACTGTCGAAGATATTTCTGGAACAAATCTTCGTCATCCAAGCCTTCTTATTTGATTTGTAATGCACCAGAAGTTTCTTTACATTTTTGAAGCACCTTGGGTTTTGAGATTTTCCGGTAACAGCAAGCTTCTGTTTTTCTGTACCATTCATGTTGGCGCATACCAAAATGGTTATCCTTACTTATGAGAGTTTACCACCGACACATTTTTCTCCTTTGAACTTTAAAGTTTGATTTGGAGTGAGCTTGCAAAACAAACCTGTTTCATCGGCGTTGGAAATGTCTTTTTCATCGTAATTGCAAATAATGTCCGGCCAAACATTGTTTATCCAGTGATTGATATCGGAAGAACAAACACTGGCGGCTTCACCCACAATTTCCCGCTCCTAATGTTGTGCCGCTTCATAAACCTATCCAGCCATCCATTGGAACAAACAAAGCTCTTTTCTTCAAAAAGTTCTGCAAATTCATTAGCCTTTGCCTGGAGAATGGCGATCGTTATAGGAAGATTTCTATTCCTCTGTAGAGATAACCACTTAAATAAGGCCTCTTACACATTTTCGTTTCCTGCCTTTCGCAACCTCTTGCATCCCTTTATGTTTTTTTCATATGCAGAGATGATAGAGTCACGATTTTTCCAGATAGTAGCTACAGTTGATTTAGACAGGGAAAATTCTTTACAAATGGCTGATTGACTTTCGCCGTTTTGTAATTTTCGAATAAATTTAACTTTATCCTCGATAGAAGAAGCTTTTCGCTTACCAGCGTTAGCCATGGTCACTGCACAGTTCACAGAATGAGAAGAAATTAAACTAAAATGGCAGAGAAAACACGTGTTTGCTCCTAGGTCGTCTGACCAGAAAGTCCCCCCTTCCCTGGTTGACACCGGGCAGGTGTCCAACGGGGGTGTGTAGGGGAGAAAGAAACTGTAAAGAGCCTTTCCTATTGTTCCTTTGCCCCACTTATGGGGTTAGCAGCGATTCTAACAAAGGTACAATAGGCGAGGAGTGTGGTCTCTGGATCAGAGTATTTCATGCAAGAGGGGTAACTCTTGTACAAGTTGGGTTGACTTGAGCACAATTGTAAAGAATGTCGCTTTGGGAAAGTGAAAAGTTTGAAGTTTTAGAAACTTTCATTTCGTTATAACCGAGTCTCTAGCGTTTGCTGTTCTAGCTGCTGCAAACGTTATAAACGTTTGAAAATAAAATACATTATTAACGCAAGGCTTCGGTTGGGACCATGTAAAAGGTTCGCTGTAACCGAGGGTTTGTTATATCCTGGGTTCGCTATATCGCGAATCTAGAATATTAAATAGAGTAACGTTTTGATTTTTGAACGTTTGCTAATGCTGTCTTAATTCTAATTAACCAATGATAAAATTCCACTAGTAGATAATTAAGACGGCAATTATAATTAATTTCAACTGACAGTGTTTACATAAGTACATTATAACCTCATCTGAAAGCATTTCTTTTTAAATATGATGATAGTTATGATAATATTTATTTCCTTTAATAGCAGTTTCAATGCCATTGTTATTTTCCTCATAATAAGAATATTATTTCTGCCTTTACAATTTGTGTTCTACCTCCAGTTTATGAAAATATTGCATTATTGTATTTAAATAGACTATTATGAGGATATAGATGATATAATATTTATGGATTTCGCAAACTAGGGTAATATAAGATTTATTTTATGATAAGTTATACATCGCCTTTCGATGTACTCGTAATTCATTTTTATTATATTATATAATAGGCATATTTAGAAAAAACATCCACATTCGTTCTTCCATATGAAAAGGTAAACTTTTTAATGATAATTTTTCCTTTTACTTTTGCTATAAGAACGTAGCATTTAGACTTCATCTGAAAATTAACAGCAACAAAAAGAAAAAAAAAATCCTTTTATCCATCTATAACAATTTTTTCGTAGTGTTTTTCCCAAAATATATTCTAAACTAATGCGTTGAAATTGGTAGGAACGGAAAAAGAGTTGATCCGCAATCGGTTATTTTTATTAAATTGTTTATTTCAAAACAATTAAATGAAATTTAAGGCATTCATGACCTGAAGGATAGTTAAAATTCAATTATTCCTGTTCAAACGATTGTAGAGAGAAAAATGGCCATTAGAAAGCTATATCGATGGTATGCAATTCAGAACATAGGAATATGAATAACGAAAAAAAAACCAAAAAAACAAACTAGTAAAGATGACGATTGCTTATACCATAGAATTCATTGCCTGATGCACATTTCTAAGTTCGCATTGTTATAACATTTGTTAGTATTTATTTCTCTCTTATATTACTTACTAGTATTCGTAATTGATACGCATCACGTTTGACTTAATTATATACACTGTAAAATGAATCTCGTAAAATTTACGGTTTTAAACTGGCAGCTAGGTTGGTTGTGCAAAACCGTAAAAGTTACGAAGTAAATCCGTAGGCACAACGGTTTTTTACCATATAAGAACACGTTTTTTCCGTAAAAGTTACGAAGTAAATCCGTAGGCACAACGGTTTTTTACCATATGAGATCAAGTTTCCTCCGTAAAAATAGTAATATGTAGCGAATATAGTAAGCGGAGTTGAGATGTTTTCCTCCTGCACTCGAAGAGACGTCATCGACTGAGTTGAGTTGAAAAGTGCTGATGTGAACTGAAGTGACGTCATCTTTCCAACTTAGAGATTTTCATCATTTCTCGAACTATCTGGAAAGTCAATTAGTTAGAAATCTTAATTAGTCAAGGCTTAATTATTTTCAATTAGGAATATTAATTAATCAAGGCTTAATTATTAATTTCAATTAATTCTATTTTTAATTGAACTTACTTGGACAATTTAGACGCGGACGGTGACAAAACTTCAAACTCCTCCGAGCCGTGATCGAACCAGCGTTTAAAGAGTTGGCAGGCAGTCGTTCTAACCACTAGACCAACGGGGACTTCATACATCACCGTAAAAATAATCTATTTGAGTTTTAAAGTCACTATAGCTCTAGTGGCGCCACCCAGTGCTGTAAAAGTCAACTATTGCCAGAACACGCGTATATATAAAGTCGAATCTTACTTTTATTCGCACGATGTTCAAAACCATAAAATAATTGTTAAAAAATAAGAGCAAGTGTAGAAAATAATCTTAAAATGATTTAAGAAAAGGGAAAATTATCGTACGGAAAGCAATACTTTATGACGAAAAAATAGAATATGAACTGACTGTTTTAAACCGTTTATGGTTGGAAAGGAAAACGGTGAAAAACCGTTTTATCAACAAAACAGATTTAAACCGTCAAATATACGGAAATAGTCTGAAAACAAAACGGATGTTTTTTACAGTGTACAGGAAAGAGTGGGGTGAAACCAGGTACCCTTGATTCTGGCTCTATTATTTTTCCTCTCTAGCAGACAGATATACTGAATTACACTCTACAAGTCAAGATAAAGGAATAATCATAATGGCGTGTTGCAGCTGTTGAATTCACTGCATCTGTGAAGGTTTATTTGTTTTAAGACCTCAACTCTTTAATATTCGTTTACCTAAATTACTTAAATTACTTTACCTAAATTAATTACTTTACCTAAATCAATTACTTTACCTAAAAATCATTACAATTATAAAAACTATATTTAGTCCAGCTTATTAAACGTTTACTAAGGATTCATATCCTATCAGACAATAAGGAATTACTCCAATAATAGGGCTGTTCTATTTCGTTTTTTATAACCACTGCACTTGGGGTAAAACCGGGTACTTCAAATGGTGTAAGGCAGGGACAGTCAGTATTGATGGTGTCTCGACAATCAGCATCATCAGAAATATAAACACAAGATAATTAATAAATCATGTATATACTCACAGTTGCCGAGTCGTAAGTTCGCCGCTGAAAATTGGTCATTCTAAAAAGGAATAATCCCGCAATGTTGAAAACGTAACCCAGTCATGAATTCAATGAAGAAAGCTCCTCTGTAATGAATACTAAAGAATTTAATTAGATAAAATATTTACATAGTTAAGATACAGAAGTTTTTAAGAATAGATTTAACGATAGCACTAAAACATGCAACGCTCCAGCCTTTCAGCTTAAAAAGTAAAGTTCCGATTTCACCAGAGTTCTTGTAGGGTTGAGTTGTTTCCGTAGAAGTGGAAGTGCTTTTAGTGACAGTGGTTCCTCAGATTAAGACGATAAAAATACACCAGACGTCGACTGTTTATATTTTAAAGATATATTTTCTAATTTAAATAAAGAAGAAGGGTCAATACAAAGTAAAAACTGTCTTAGCTGTGCCCACGAAAGCTGCAGTGGTGGGGAGGAGAAAAACAACTTCTTTACATGTGAATTTTGTAACTAATATTCTTAAATTGTGCTATTAAATAAATATGATCACAATTTCACTGAAAATCGAGTTTTCTTAATTTCCCATAAAGTTAGCATGTATACCGGGTAGTTTGCCTTTTTTTAAAGCAAATCATTGATAAAAAAGTAATGAAACTGTGACTTTTCTGGAACGATATATTGCACTCCAATAAACAATGAATATTTTAATAAAATTTGACAAGCTCTATGTGACGATTATTTTAGCTCCAACAGGCCCTCGAACCTTAGCTACCCGATTTTACCCCCTTTTCCCCTATAGTACAGTCGAATTGCACTTTGACATGGAAAAATACGTAACAGCATTTAGTCTGGTTGTTTAATTGGCCATCTAACACATCCTACTATATCACGCGCCTTGATATCGAACCGAATAAGGAAGGGAGAAGGCAGTGGAAGCAAAGCCGAATAATAGATTTTTCGCCCTTAAATAAAAGGCTATGAATCAGAGAGAAAAGTTTAAATAAGAAAGTTATCAGTACTTAAAACACCTATACGAGAAGCCGTTGATCGTGTAACGTGTTTGACAGCTAAGGCCTCTGGGGACGAAGGTCCAGAGCCAAGAAATACTCTTTTTTTAATTAGCACGTGCGTGCAAGAGTTTTATTGAGCAATGTTCTTGATTAAATATAAGAAAATTTTGAAAATTAATAGAATAATTGATTACAGTTCTGGCTTCCTTCAGCCTACTCTGGCACACAACCAAAACAGGCCCACTTCTACGAGTGGCCTAAATGAAAAATGTCGGTCTTCCGTCGACCGGACTCGAGATTTCAGTCCTCAGTCTCTCGTTATCATCATTCAGGAAAAACGAGCCCTTGCTGGTTTTCTGTCCTCTTCCAAATTCTCTCTCTTTCTTTTTAACCCTCATCTCCCTCCCACTGGGGGAGCGGTCAAAAAGCCTCTCCACGAATCCTCGTAAATTTTGTAGGTGTAGTCTATTTCAGCGAGCCATTATTGGTTCCTTACCTTTTGGTCCTTTTCCTGTCGCAAGCGGGTTCTCAGGCTGGAGCTAAATGACCCTATCAATCACTCCCACTAACGAGTAGTCCGTCGGTGACAGGCTGGACTCTCTGCTCTCTTTGTTGACGTTTTAAGGAGATGTCCATTGTTGACAGGCTGGACTTCCCACCGAGACACCTGCTCTGTTCAGTGACCCATGGCATGGGAAAAAAGTTACTTGTCGCTAAAGATCTTGGGGGATCTTACAATCATTTAATTAGATTAGGAGCAAATTAAAGAAAAACATATGAATTGAAAAAATATTTTAAAGTGCTTTTTTTAATTTGAGCGAAAATTTTGCGATTAAACTACAGTGAGTTTAGTACAAGAAGAAATATATGATAAAAGTTTCAGATTGATATCTGTATTAGCTTTTGAAAAATGCAGTTTTGACAAGAAAAAGTCGTCGAAAACATGCTTATAGGTAATCACTCCTCGATTTGTTAGAATTCGCGGATCGAAAAAAATTCTTGTGTTAAAAGTGCTTTTCTACATTGGTGTCTTCTACATTGACCATTCAAATGGTATCTGTATGGTCGCTTTTCAGAAAAAAATGGTGTTAATAAAAAATAAGTTTAAAATTAACATTTTTGCCTGAACATTAATATCATTGCTTTAATGCAATGTCCCCACTGGTAAATTTTTTTCTCGATTGCCCATACCATGTGGGACACAGCATTTATACTTTCAAGGAACACTCTTCAGAATAATCATTCCGAACTCTGAAGAAATATCTTGAATTCTATAGAACATAAATAAACAGTAACTAAAAAACTATCCTCTTTCCAATCTTTTGAGTTAACTGTTGTAGTTGGGATTCAAACCACCGACAATTAAATTTAAAACTCTACCGAAAGCCTAGCTCATTGGTGGTAGCGTTTCTTTGTCGGCAAAAATAAAGCAGTTACCGTAAAGGAAATCTGAATGATTCCCCATTTCTAAGAAGAGTTGGAACCGTAAGTCCGTTAACCCTAACCCTGTTATTTCGATGTACCTTTTCTCAAAATCTGTTATAGATTCATGTTTAAAAATTTTTATACAAGTAAAGTACATCTTTATCATTATACTGCAATGATTTTTTTAAAAAAATTCTAAAACTTATTTTTTACAAATTTTTTAGTGTCAGAACGAAAAATGTGAAATTGGCAATTTCAATGTAGCTTTTCTCAAAATCTGTTATAGATACAGGTTTGAAATTTTTTTAATAAGTTCAGAACACTTTCTCATTATACTGAAATGAGCTTTTTCAAAAAAACTCAAACCTTTATTTTTTACTATTTTTTTGTGTCAAAATAGGGTAAAATTTCACTGTCTAATTAAATATTTTGTAAATTTATAAAAGAATTAAAAATTAACCGAAAGCTCATTTCAGTACAATTAGGAAGGTGTACTTTACTTCTATAAAAATGTCAAACCTGTATCTATAACAGAATTTGAGAAAAGATACATCGAAATTGCCAATTTCACATTTTTTGTTCTGACACAAAAAAAGTTGTAAAAAATAAGTTTTTGATTTTTTAAAAGCTCATTTCAGTATACTGAGAAAGATGTACTTTACTTGTATAAAAAATTTCAGACATGAATCTATAACAGATGTGAGAAAAGGTACATCGAAGTAACAGGGTTAGGGTTAACGGACTTATGGTTCAAACGGCCCTTAAACGACTGAGTAAATCGAAACATTCAATTAATAATTATTAGAATTTATTTTAATCCAAAAATTTCTTAAGACAATATAGTATAATTTATGCCAATTACTAAAGTTTTATTTCATAATGCTATGGATTATGAATAGCATTATTAATTAATTATCGCAATGCTGAATTCCCTTAACCCTATGAACCCTATACCGCCTCAAACCGCCCGTTAGACAGAAGACAGAGTCAGGCTGTTTCGGGCGCTTGGGTGAATTTTTTTAGGGAAAACGAAGTTCCTTTCTTTGTTGAAAATCGATCGGGCAACCATAGGTGTCGACCTCCTGGAATTTCTGTAAAGAACGTGATGATTCCATTCTGTTTTTGTGAGCGAAAATTCACTCCATGTTTTTCGGTAGTGGAATTCTCACTCTAGCCGGGTTCAGAGAGTATAATAATTCCTGCGAACAGAATTTTGTTTTACCGATGCAGTTGTTAACATATTGAATATTAAAGCAATTCCATTAAAGAAAAATTAAAAGATTTTGAATCACTTTCGACAATTTACCAGTTTTTAAACATCACAAATAAATACTTCTTTATTATAAATTCTGTTCCATAGAACCTCTTTTTCTTAAAGAGCATCTTTAGATTGATTTTTGTGGAAACCCTAAAGGAAATCATTGCGTGTTTAATCCAGCATAAATTGAAATAACTAGAGTAAACATGAGTAAAAACTACATCTTCTTTCACAAACATTTGAATTCTCTTGGGTTTTATACAATTCGCCCTTCTAAAATTTATTCTTATTAATTTGAAAAATTCTTTCTACAAATCTCAATAATATTTTATTTGCTCCTTAAGAAGTCAGTTCTGGTTAGAAAGAAATTTTCCTATTAAAACTGCTCTCAGACAAAATACACTTCGAATGATATTTAAATGGCAGGATGTTACATTTTTTATTTGCAATAACGATTCCTAGAAATTAATAAAATATTGCTACATATATAAAAACTAAATTGTTAAGTTGAAAGAAATATTTTATGAGGAAAAAATTTAAAAATCATTTTAAGAATGTTTAGGTAATAAAATATGCTTTAAAGGAATATATTCTTAAAAATAGAGACATTCAAAAGTTAATGGCAGTGCTATAAGTACCGATTATTTTAAAACGTGTAATTTTTCTACTATTTACTTCAACTTCTTTTATTTTGCGTTCCTTCATTTGATTTCAACAATCTCTTATTATCTTCATTTTTATTAAATTAACTATTTCATCTAATTATTATTTTAAGAACATTTCAAAGACTTTTATTTAACTTGGCTTATTCGATGAGTTTAACCCTCCGAGCGGCGCAAACGTCTTTTTCCGTTCCACATGTTGAGTTCAAAAACGGATCGCTCGTATTTATATTTACATTTTCTTAAACAATCGTGTATAAAGTATTCTTAAGATTTCAGAGGTATAAAAGAGGTAGGTCAAAAAAAGATCGATTCATTTACTTTAAAAGCTAAGTTTTCTAACCTGCCATCTAAAAGTTCAAAATAATTGGGCGCTCAGTAAAGATGGAATTTTGCAATCGATTTTCACTCACTTCCATACGGCTATGGATTTAAAATTTTGTTCACTTCTGTATTCTAGATGGCAATACACTGTTTAATATTATGAGGACTCAATTATCATTTAATCGTTTAATTTATTTAAATTTTAATTCCACATGAGGGGCATGGTGAATTTGAGAAAAATTGATTTTTATATTCCATAATAAATATAATAATGAATTACAAATTAATGAATAAAAATAAATATTAATAAAAAATGAAAGGAAATAAATTACATTTTATTACACTAATAAAAGTGTGTTTTTAAAAACTTTTCTATTAAATGTATTTTTTCCCAATTCTGTAATCTTTTGCCCCCTAGATGTAGTTTATCTGTAATATACTTATTTAAAGAATACTTGAACTTTGAAAATTATGCCCCATACTGTTTTGGTTCACATGTTGGGAAAATAAGATTAATTAAAAAAGAAACTATAAAAAAATACGAAAAAATATAAATTTCAAAGGAATCTTTCACCCTCTACGATGCAAAAGAATCTCCTCTTCTATAACTATCTCCTCACATTAGACTTATTATCATGTCCAAAAAGGTGCCAGAATTTCAAAATAGCCAGGTTCAAAACCACATTACTATTGCTCAAAAGCCACGTAACCACCGCCGAAGTAGCCAATTTGAAAAGGACGCATGATATGCTACTTTAATCTGTGAAAAGATGGTAGAGAATAAACAATATGGTAAAGGTGCATAGTCAAGCGGTGAATATTTCCAATTTTCAACAAAAATTCGTACCAAGATTTTTGAATTCGTTTTCGTCGTGAAGTGACGAGAATGGAGTATGCATTTCGAAATACTACACGGTTGGATTCAAAATTGACACAAATCTTCAACTTAGACTTAGGGAGTTGGAACCGTAAGTCCGTTGATTCTAACCCTGTTACTTCGATGTACCTTTCCTCACAATTTGTTATACATTCATGTTTGAAATTTTTGATACAAGTAAACTACATCTTTCTCTTTACACTAAAATGATTTATTTTGGAAAAAATTCAAAAATTTATTTTTGCAAATTTTTTTGTGACGAAACAAAAAATGTGAAATTGGCCAATTCGATGTACCTTTTCTCAAAATCTGTTTTAGATACATGTTTGACATTTTTATACAAGTAAAGCACACCTTTCTCTTTATGCTGATATGAGCCTTTGGTTAATTTTTAATTTTTTATAAATTTACAAAATATTTAATTAGACATAGTGAAATTTTACCCTATTTTGACACAAAAAAATTGTAAAAAATAAAGTTTTGAGTTTTTTTAAAAAGTTCATGTCAGTATAATAAGAAAGGTGTACTTTACTTGTATAAAAAGTTTCAAACATGTATCTATAACAAAATTTGAGAAAAGGTACATCGAAATGGCCAATTTTACATTTTTTGTTTTGACTCAAAAAACTTGTAAAAAAATAAATTTTTGAATTTAAAAAAAATCGTTTCAACATAATGAGAAAGATGTACTTTACTTGTATAAAAAATTTCAAACATGAATGAATGCATAACAGATTTTAGGAGAGGTACATCGAAGTAACAGGTTAGGGTTAACGGACTTAGGGTTCCAACTCCCCGTAAAGACCATGTATCACACATCATTCATCGAGTTCGCTGCATGTTTGAATTATCGTGTTCACATCGACACAGACAGACGGTGTACATGTTAATGGATTTTATTCAGATTTTTTTCTTGTTTACACTATTAGTAGTACACAGGTCTGATTTGTTCGTCGTTCGGTGTTCGAATTCACATGCGTACAGATAAAGAGTCGGACTGATTAACGATGGCATTTGATACAAGAATGTGTTTTTAGGACTCACAGATATTTTAAAACGTGGAAATTTATCAAAATCTCAAGGTTGAATTTTTTGACATCTATAGTACTTTCTTTGCTTCGTACACGAGAAAAAATCCGCATTTGAAGCTAATGAATAATGTTTCTGATAAAATTATGTACAGAAAAATGTTCTAGTCAGAACAAGAAACATGACATCTAC
>BGPR01003416.1:97317-115460 GCA_013235015.1 Araneus ventricosus
TATGTACAGAAAAATGTTCTAGTCAGAACAAGAAACATGACATCTACTGTGCTTTCTCTGTTTCGTGCACGAGAAAAATAAGGCCGCATTTGAAGCTAATTAATAATGTTTTTGATGTAATTATAAGAAACAAGAAAGAAAAATTATCAACAAGAGGACAAGAAATCTAAAGATTATCTTTAAATAGAGTTATGAACAAGTGAAATATCTGTTTTTATATTAGACATCTGATATTGTAGAGAAAATGCCTTAAAGTGTTAAAAGTTTCATATAGTGCTTTTCACAAATTAGCTTCATTTAATTTTGGAAATATTGAAATGTTGACGAAGGGTGGCAGATCTTTCAACAGATCCTTTTGTTTGGAAGGACCATTTTAAGAAGAAATATCTTAGTTTCTATGTGAAAAAAGTTCACTTAAGAAATTGTTCAACTAGCCAGATTTTTTGTGTTAACACTTTAATGGCAGACACCATTCTGAGTGAAGATTATGGCCCATTCCGTTAATTTAATATTTATTTAAAATATTATTTGTTTTTAATTGCCATTGTTTGTTGGTAAATGAGCATCAGTACCATTTCCAGTTTCAATGGTGCGCATTAGTTATGAAAGATCTGGAAGTAGTTTCACCTAATACAGTATTTCATCTGCGTAAATAACAAAAGTCTTTCCTATATCCCGTATTCAGTCACTTTAGATTTACTCAATCGAATTATGTTATTGCCAAATAGTGTCAATTTCGCCAGAAATGCTTCTTTAATATATGATGAAGATGAAAGCAATTTTTATTGATTTCCAAATGCTTTTCTTCACCATAATGGCATCAGTACCATTTCCATTTTGAATGGTGCGCATTAGTTATGAAAGATTTGGAAGTAGTTTTACCTAATACAGTATTTCATCTGCGTAAATAACAAAAATCTTTCCTATATCCAGTATCCAGTCACTTTGGATTTACTCAATCGAATTATGCTATCGCCAAATAGTGTCAATTTCGCTAGAAATGCTTCTTTAATATATGATGAAGATGAAAGCAATTTTTATTGATTTTCAGGTGTTTTTCTTCACCATAATGGCAAACTGTCATAACAGCTCCATCGTTTACATAATACATGTTACATTTGCGGCATCAAGTAATGAGGTAATAAGCCCACTCTCCCTTTAAGTGATGGCAATAGACGTTGCTGTGATGGACTCGGATCATTTCCTAAAGAAAAAATAACAATTTTGTTATTATGTTTCGAATAGTCCGTCCTCCATTTCGTAGATGAAGGATGGCTTTCCTGCTGAGTAAAGTGAATCTAAAGTGCCTGCTCCTGTATTCACAATTGATGGATCACTATAGAATTAATGTTCGGAGAATTAGTTTTGTAGGAAATTATGAATGGCCGAAACGAATTAGATCTTAACAAGTCAAAGGTAAATTTTGGGGATAGGAATTGTTGCGGAATATTACATTATCTCTTGAAGTTTCTAATGTGATTTTGATTTCATTTGATGCATAGACTCCATTGGCATTCAAGAAAGCATGTGTCTGTAGCAGCCTTAAGCATACTGTGTCTGTAGCAGCTTTAAGCATACTGTATCTGTAGCAGCGTTAAGCATACCTTGTCTGTAGCAGCGTTATTTCACTTGGCAGAACTTTGAAATTTCTCTGGTAGATGGCTCTATACACCAGGAGAAATATAGTATAAAACATTCAGTGACTGTGTGTCTGAGTGAAACATTATCGCCTCATGGATTCCTCTACACAATCTGAGAGTGCAGTAATCCAGTTTTCGCCGGAAGTTAGTGGAAGAGACATTTACAATCAAATGTGTAGGGCTACCTGTAAGCCACAAAATACAGATTTTCC
Organism: Araneus ventricosus; assembly: GCA_013235015.1. NCBI lineage: Eukaryota > Metazoa > Arthropoda > Arachnida > Araneae > Araneidae > Araneus > Araneus ventricosus. Next base: position 99,170 of record BGPR01003416.1, read on the forward strand.
AATGTGCAGTGAATTTAATCATAGCCATATGAGTCCTGCATCATCGAAAAATTTCACTTAGTGATATAATACGTGCCCTATATAGTACATTCGATTGTTAACGTCTTTTCCAACTTTCAAAATCCGCAAATTACAATTTATTGGGATTTTGTTTCAACTTGCAGTCTTGAACATTGCCTTTGAACACCTTATTAATTGGAATTCTCTTTTCAACCTTTTTTAGTTGAAATACAAATTTATGATTTTGAAGTTGCAGTATTGCATTTATTGAAAAAAAGAGACCTACACTAACAGTGGCCTTTTCGCTGGCAAAGTTTTCAAAACATCAGCAGAAAGTGATTGCTGTTTATTATTCGTGCAGTATGATACTTGCTTGTAACTTGATTAGAAAGTTACACACGTTAAAAATTATTTGCAATTAGAAAAATTAAAGAAAAACATCAGCTTACTATAAATTTAAAACTTTCATTTCAAAATTTCCATAGTTCTATTCGTGAGCTCGTATCGAATTTTCAAAAAGGGTTTTTATACATTTTTATATAAATCCCAAGAAAGAAAGTAATATTATTTTGATAACGATCTACGAAAAAAGGAGTTTTTTAAAGAATGAAAAACAAGTCATCCCCTCTAATTCATAAAAGAAAACACCGATGGTTACATGCCTATATTTAGTCTAATGCTAATTTATTTTAGCTTCTTCCATCTTATTATCGGATGTAGTGAAAAAGAAGATTTCATTGACAGAAAAAGATTTTTTAAAAGTAAATTGAAAAAATCATTTGTTTTTCAAGTATGTGAATTAATGGGTTTTCATAGAAATTCATTTGAATAACAACATTCTTATTGTTTTCATATATTTACGTAGGTAGTTTTCCCAATGAAGAAAAAGAAACTTCGTTCTTTAATTGTTTCTATTCAAAGAAAAACTATTTTTTTTAGAGTTTTGTGATCTTAACTCTGCCTTGCATCATAATATTCACTAGAGAATTAAAATTATAAGCCTCTTTTATACTACTATATCCAAATCAAATACTGTAATTAAGTTGTGTAACAAGCACTTAATACTGCAATATTTACATTTAAAAATCCTAATAATTATATAAAATGAAAATATGTCCTGTTAATGACAGTAGATTAGGATTCTTTAAGCAAATATTAAAAATAACCTCCATTAAATACAATCACAAAAATAACAAACAAATTACCACCATTGGTACTTGAATACCTTTTATTTATATAATTGCCTTTCATATTGTTTAAAATTAATTATACAGAAATACCAGCGGAGTTTGGATTAGCAAATAATGTTTTTCTCTTATTAATAATAGTATAAATCTCAATTTGATATTCAGCCTTTTGAAAAATCAGTTGACGTGTTCTCTCTTCGACTTTATGAGCATAGTGAAGAGAATCGAGTATGCTTTTTGACCTCTTCCCTTTGACGGATTCAGTTTTAAATTTTGGAAAATTTGGTGTCTAAATCCTATATTAAACTTCATTCGTTTAGTCTATTTCATATTTTTAATTACCGCGGTCACATATACATTAGCAGATAGCTGGTAGACAGTCAATCCGTTGACGGGTTTGGTGAACAAATCATTTATTAAAATTCATCCGTATAGCCTGTTACATATTTTTAGTTACCGCGGTCATATATTCATGAGCAGATAGATAGTAGACAGTCAATCCGTTGACGAGTTTGGTGAAAAAATCCTATATTAAAATTCATCCATATAGCCCATTACATATTTTTAGTGACCTCGGTCACGTATACATTAGCAGATAGCTGGTAGACAGTCAATCCGTTTACGGGTTTGGTGAACAAATCATTTATTAAAATTCATCCATATAGCCTATTACATATTTTTACTGACCTCGGCCACATATACATTAGCAGATGGATGATAGACAGTCAATCCGTTGACGGGCTGGTGAACAAATCATTTATTCAAATTCATCCGTATAGCCCAGGGATCGGCAACCTATTGAAACGGAAGAACCAAAAGTTACAATTTACAAAATTTCCCAGTTTTTAAAGAGCCACTAAACATTTTCGTTTCAATATTATAGTATTTGTTTATATATATTTGATTTTTGATTTAAAATGAACGGCTTTAAATACGGAATAATATTTATTCATATAAAAACACAAATATAGATAGTTACATCAATGGGAGCATTGGCTTTGCATGCCTTTTGAAAGTTTGATTAAATCTGGCTTATAACTTGTTGTTTTAAGTTTCAAGTACGACTCTAGATTTTCATTTGTTAGTTGACTTCTAACTTTACTTTTTATTATATTCATGCAAGAGAACGCTTGCTCGCACGAATATGTTGACCCAAAGATCGTCAGCACTCCATATGCCAACTTCTTCACCTCACTGTAGCATTCTGGAAGACTATTCCATGCGCCGAATATGAGGGCCTCAACTCGCGAAATTTCTTTTAGAGCTTTCCACTTGTGTTGCGCGATGTGCATACATTTTCGGACCTCCAACTCTTCTAACTTGCTTTTTAGTTCTGTGAACTTGCCACTCCACAAGTCTTTGGTTTTCAAATCTAGCAACTGCATTTGAAGCGAACCAGCATCAATTCCAAATGGCTCAATGTTGATCTCATTTGTATTTGTGTTGAGAGGATTTACTATGAACGCGAGAGTACTTTTGTTTGTTTTGAATTGCTCGAATCTCTCAGCGAATCCATCCTTCATGTTTTTTTAAAACTATGCTGAAGTAATTCGTGTCAATAGTTGCATTGGTCTCATCGCGATATTGCTTCAGATTTTTAAGTGAATGAATGAAGTAATTTACCGCTCTCCATGTCTTCAACAAAAAAAAGTAATTTTTTTCGAAACAAACTACTTCTTCAAGCAAGGCGTAGGCTGGGTTGCCCTTTCCTTGCAGTTTTAGATTTAGTTCATTTAGTTTCATTGTGGTAAATACCTTGAAGTTGAATTTTTGCAGCCATTTGTCTTCTGCCAATTCGGGATGGTCAATGCTTTTTTCATTGAGGAACGTTTTCATTTCACTCAAGCACAAAGCAAAACATTGCAATACGTTACCTCTGGAAAGCCATCACAGTTCATTGTGCAGAAGTAGGTAAGAAAACTGGCTATCTATTTCTTCAATGAAATCTTTAAACTGGCGATAGTAGAGTGCTTTTGCCAAGATGCTGTTAATAATCTTAATTACCAAGTTCATGACCTCAACTATTTCGGCCGGAAATGTTTGGGTACAAAGCGCTTCTTGATGAATTATGCAGTGAAACGTTAGAATTTCGTGGTTAATTTTTTTCTGAAGAATTGATGTTACCCCTCTATGTATTCCTGTCATACTTCTGGCTCCATCAGTTGCTATAGAAACGATTTTATTTATATCGATTCCATTGTCTTCCAGGCAGTTTTGCACAGTATTTGCTATATCTTCTCCATGAGTTTTCCCTGAGAGCGGTAGCAATCCTAGCAGTTCTTCTTTTGGACCTTGGGACGACATAAACCTGACGAAAATTGTAACTTGTGCCGTGTCTTTTATGTCGCAAAACTCATCTATAGCAAGTGATAAGGCAGAAGCCAGTTGAATGTCTTCCATTTGCATACGTGTTACATTTGAAGACGTTTTAGCAGCTCTATATCTTGTACTGTTTTAGCAGATAATGGCAAATCTTTGATTTTTTCATGATTTTTGCTTTGTTTTTTAAATCACGAAACAGTTCTTCAGACGTACTCACCATTTGTGAATGGTTTTCCTCTTTTTGCAAATTCTAAAGTTACTGCAAAGCTTGCCAGATTTACATTATTGGAAGATAGCGCCCAGTTACTTAGCATGGAACTTGGCTGTTGTTTTTTTTTGGAGCTCTTCAACAGCTTTTTTTCGTGCGTCACCGGTTGGATATTTATCAGCAAACTGGGTATGTTTTGTAGTGAAGTGTCTCTCCAAATTTGACTTCTTATTGTGTGCGAGTTTTTCGTGGCAGATGAGGCAAGTCGGAAGGCCATCTGTGTTGCATATGAATGCAAACGACTCCGTCCAATCCTGATTGAATTCTCGGTTTGCTTCTTCAGTTCTTCTCTTTTGTCCACCAGATGCCATGCTGGCGGCGGAGCTGAAAAAATGATTTTTTAAAATTTTACTTAATTATCTAAAACGGCAAACAATTTATTTACCATTATTACTTCGTTAACACGACCCTCAGATATGTAATCCAATTGTGTTACTGATTTTATTATATTATACGCGTACATACCTTTGAGAAGATAATTCCATTCTAAATCGTATTCTTCTTGAAACAACAAGCGAATAGACACGCAAAAACCGCAAGCGATTAAATTAACACACATGCAACGTAACGTCGACCACGCTATCCGAGGATGACTGACTGATAACACATCTAGAGTCTAGACGTGTTGTCAGTCAGTTGTCTAGACTCTAGACGGTGGCTGTTTGGGTGAGACGGAAACGGAATGCAATTGGCAGAAAGATAAACATGGCCACGGAGTCTCATCTCTAAGAACAAAACAATAGTTCAAATTTATCTCATTACGGTCATGTTAAGAGTAGCGATTTGTAATTAACGATTATGAAAATAGAAGCTATTGAGAAATTATATACTTAAAAATATATTTTCTTATTTTTTAAGGGTTTTGATAATAAATTATTAATTTTTTCGTATGGAACTGGAGAGCCACGACTTTACATCAAAAGAGCCGCATGCGGCTCGCGAGCCACAGGTTGCCGACCCCTGGTATAGCCTATTACATATTTTTAGTGACCTCGGCCACATATACATTAGCAGATAGATGATAGACAGTCAATCCGTTGACGGGTTGAGTGAAAAAATCCTATATTAAAATTCATCCGTATAGCCTGCTACATATGTTTAGTGACCGCAGTCACATATTCATGAGCATGCGACACAATGCATGAGATGGTAAACAGTTTGCCCTTTGACGGATTTGGTGCAGAATCTCATACACATCTAAAATTCAAGTAATAAAAATCATAAACTAGATTCCATACATCTAGCTTACTTCGATTAGAGTTATAGTGGTCCCATGGACACAGACTGAGAGATAAACAAACTGCCCTTTGAAGGTTTTCGTCCAAAAATTGACACAGATCGACAATTTTGGTGCAAGGACGACAACATACCAAATTTTGTTCTTCCAGCTCTGTCCGTTTGAAAGTCATTGCCTTCATAGACAGGCAGATAAGGCGACATAATTCCAAAAAATAAGTTTCACTGATTCAGGAAGGTCATAATGTTCAAATTCATCAAAACTTTAGGGACGAATATTTTGAAGTACGAATAATTTAAAATTTTCTCTTATTTCGTGTTTGTGAAGATAAAAAAATATATAAAAATTTGCCGAAAGTATTTATTTGATTTTGGCCCTTGATTTCCGTTTCAAAAGGGAGACACACAATATATAGGTTGTCTACGCACTGGTACCAAAGATATATTTGAAAGATGATGGTATTTACAAACCAAAGGGAATGTTGTAAATCTTTTAATGAGTCAAGCATACCAATCACATTTGCTCAGTGTATGAGTCCCCATTTATTTCCAAAAATTTATTACATTTATTTCTCATATCCTTTTCAATCAAGTCTAACGACGAACGCTTTCTCGGTCTACCAGTTTTTGAATAATGGTGGTTAAGGAACATAGTTAGAAGGTTAGAACGCATAATCTTCTTTTCTACGTCTTATTCTTCAGCTGAGCACCATTTAAGCCACTAGGTCACTGGTGGTCAAAGTTTAAGTAATATATAAAGTTATTTTTAAAGATAGTTTGATTTTAAAATTTTATATTGCAATATTCAAAGGAGGAAGGGCGAAAAAAGTTGTGTTCAAATTAAGGCTGAGAACCGCTGCATTATGAAATTTTTGGCAATTAACAAGAGCCGAAATTTTATTTCGCGTTGCGATTAATTCATTTATTTAAATAAATTATTCAAAGAGTGTTATCCATAAATTATGTTCCATTTTTGCCTAATATTTTTTAGCTAATGAAACGCGAATTTAATTACACCAAGAAGAGTTTAATAAAGGAAGACAATTCGAATAGAAAATGTAATTTTATTCACATATAAGACATTCACTTATTCTTAGATTAAACTAGAAAATCACTTGTCATGGTTGCAAATTGCCTCTTCATTCGAGAGATTTTCCGTTAAATTTGACGTGTTTAAATAGATATATATATGCGAGAGAAATGTTTAACATGGATTGAAAACAAATAAAATAAACATATGTTTTATGACAGGAAATATTTTTTTTATTTATATATTAAACCTCTTAGTAAACAACATTCCGTGTGAAGGATTTTTCGTTGTTTAACAATTTTATTATAATTCAATAACCATGAAATTCTCAGCTTGCCAAACCTAAGTCAAAAGTTAAAATTTCAAAGGAATTCTTTTTCGAAATTCTAATCAAAACAAAACACTTCTCTGCTTGTCAAACGTTGCCAAAAAATATTACCACATTATATCATCGCGATCGCAATAAATAATCAGATGCATCTTGCGTCCAAACTATATCACGCGCGTGATATACTTTTGACGTAATTTACTACTTTCTATTAGAAAGGGGAAATTAATTTGAAATACATTATTAATATAATTTAAAATTTCGCGGGAACTATTGACCATAGCGAGATAAATTTTATATCAATCGATAGAAAATCTTATTTCACTATTTTGGAGCTATTAAATTTGAAATTAGAACGACAATTACTCTTTTAAATTTAAAATTACTGAAATTTAGGTTCTTTAGCAATGAAATGATGCTTTTTAACGGCTCGCAGTGCTATGGCGCGAGTTTCATTGTTGGTGACGTCAGAGCGTTACCGAGAGACAGATATGGGCTATTATATTAGTAATTTATCGCAAGGACAGAAAACAATTACCACAAGAATAGTCTTTCATCAGCTAGTAAGTCATAATTTGCTTATGAAATATCATAGATTAAATAAAATTTCATGAATGCGTCTAAGAGTCTTATTCAGATTGCATTAGCAGTTTCATACGCAGTAGACAACGAGTACTAGGGAAAAAAAAATTAAGATCTGTTTTTCTTCACAGTCTTTAAAATTTTAGTAATTATTTTTGAATGCAAATAATTTACACAAGTCTCTGCTTTTAACAGTATTTACAAAATTACAATTAAATGTCTTCTTTTATCAGCATGAATAAAATGAAATGAATGTTTAATAATAAAAAATAAAATTAAGTGCAATTTAAATTAAACTTAAACGTCATTTGATATTATCCGTATTTTTGAATGCATTATGAATTGACTTTCATTTAGCTAGAATCGTTGAAAAAAGCTTAACATTACTTGAAACGAAACGGTTAAAACGAATACCACCATGAAAAGAAATAAACGAAACAAAACCATTAAAATGATCATTTTTAAACGGAATAAAAAATAAAAATGCTTGCGCAAATGTCGTTTTTAATGACTTCAAGGAACTTTCTTATCAAATTCGAAGAAAATCGAACAGCGCGTTTGGTCATGACTCCGTTACAAAACAATTTACAGATAAACAGTAGACCAAACTGCCGATTTTTAACAAGACCTTTTTTCGCTCGGTCAAATAGATCTTATCTCAGGTTCTCCTCCTACTTCGAATATTTGTGCTTCGAGTGTCATCCTCTCATTCATTCGCCGATGTCCAGCCTCGTAATTTAATTGTCACTTTTCACCAATCAATAGAAGATGATGATCTCGAATCGTTCAGTCAGTCTTCTTGCAGTCACACTCCTTCCTCGACCTCTAGGACGTGTTGGCATAGTGGTAAGGTCTCGACTTCGGGCCCTGGGGCTCCAGGTCCGAGACCCGATTTCACTGAAGATCCGTCGTGTATTGGGACTGTTGCACGTTAAATCATACGTAGGGAGGCCAAATGTTCTCTTGTTGGTGTGGAAGTTTGGAGAGGGGGTGCCAGCTCAGGTGTCTTCCTCGTCATCTGACCGAAGTTCAAAATTACAAAGTTCCTCCCAAAATAGTCCCCGTGTTGCTTCAAAATGGGACGTTAATATAACCAAACTATAAACTATAAACTGAACTAAACTATAAACTGAACTGAACTAAACTATAAACTGAACTGAACTAAACTATAAACTGAACTAAACTATAAACTATAAACTAAACTAAACTATAAACTAAACTAAACTATAAACTAAACTAAACTATAAACTAAATTATAAACTAAACTATAAACTAAATTATAAACTAAACTAAACTTAACTATAAACTATAAACTAAAAACTAAACTAAACTAAACCTTCTTTGTCCCCCATTAATCCGTATCTTCTTAGCGAAGAACAATGATCAGAGTTCCTGATGGTCAGGAGGGCCGGGGTTACTGAGAACTATGTTGATCTCAGAAGTTCATCAGGAAAAATCCTCATTAGTGTTTCGTGGGTTCACAAAATTCTGAAACATTCCACTGCTTTCCTTCTTTTAATTTCCAAACAAATAAATATGTAAAAGCATTCAGAGCATCATTTTATAGCAATATGCTTAACAGGTAAATTTTAAGTTAAGCAAAGTTTAGTTCTTCTCCTTAGGAAAAAAAATTATTATGAGGCTAATTGCTGTGAAGCAGGGTGCTGTTTCCATGAATTCCCTTGTTTGTTAGATTTATGGCTCAAAAGGGATTTTAACTCTTTACTACCGAGGCGATCTTTTTCTTCTAGCCCCTTTAAAACGGTCTCTTTTTGGGAGGATACGACATGAATTGGACACTCCCAACCTGTGTGGTCATTTACCCCACCAACTGCCATTACCTCCCCTTAAGACAGACGGAAATGAGCTGTGGTTGGCAAGGATAATTGGACCCCCTACTGTGCTTATCTACTAAGCGATCTCAGAGCCTCATCTCCCCTCAAAAGAAGCCAACCGCCTCATACCGGCCTTCGTTGTTGTTAAGGGGAAATTTTTAGACAGCCCCGCTCGGTTTGAGAGGGATAATTTTAACCCTTTATCTACAGACGTTACTTAAAAGTGCCGCTTTAAACACGTTTATTTCTCCGCAATATCGCCATTTATCCTCACAGTATTCACAAGAACACGGAGAATGGAATTCCAATAACCAGCAGTATATGGAAGCTGAAGGCAGAAATTAAAATTTTTAATTATCAATTAGATTAATTAAGTAATTTTAATTAATTAAAAAAGTGGTTTCTTCATTCCCAGAGCTATTCTACATCAATACTTATCTAATGATTAAAAAACAAAATTTAAAAGTCGTTAGTAAGTCAATGTTAATTTCGAACAGTCTGCTCCTTGCAATTAAAGTTGAACCACAAATATTTCTATCCTTTATTAAGGATATAAAAATCTAAACTACCACTAAAAGAGAGAATTATAGTTCAAAGGACAGCAATATCTGAATTTAATAGGACCGTAGATCCATATGAATAAATTTAACACTAATACTCGAGCATAGTTCTAACTTAACTTTATCTGACCTCTTTTCGGCAACCGCTCTTATCTCTTAGGGAATGCTTACAACTGCATATTTTTTGCTATCTCCAATCATTTTACGTCTCTTGGGAAAGGGGTAATCACCATTTCCCCTCACCTAACTTTCATACTTTTCCCTTGGCCCTTATCATTTCCCAGAAATCTTGGGCTTTCGATACCACTCTCCACACATGTGCCTGGGAAGATATACATGTAATATTGATGCTAAGGATATTTCGGAGAAGAACAGAAATTCCACTCGGCTTTAAAGTAACTTGACTTTATTGTGGAAATGAAGAAGGTTGGTTATTAAGGTCAGGGGTTTAAACTTTACGATGTGAATTCAGGTAATGTGATTCTCACCCTTACAATAACTGTTAAAAATCGGAGAGAAATCGTATATGGAGAAACAAACGGTAACCCTATAGCAGCCCACGAGTGGCCGATTAGGTTAAACCATGGTAGGGCTAAGGAATTCCGTCGAAAGAAGTTTAAGCGTTCTATCTGCTCTTAACCGACTTTATTCGAACACTGATAGACCGATCTGTACTTAAGAAACGAATTTCTAGCTGCGATCGGACTGTTGCTGATGGGTTTCCTAGTTTAACCCTTTTCATTACTACGGTACTTAAAGGTACCCCTATAATCACTCGTATATAGGGTGCGCACACTTATAGTGGTACAATAGCTAATTTCTAAACCGTTAGAGATAGACATATAGTTCCAATTGGAAAAATGCTTTAAATGAATGGAAGATATATATTTTATGCTTTTTGAGTCACAAAATATATTTCTAAAAAAGTTACGAAATCTAACTTTTTATACGGTCCCCCTGTCCTATCAGTCATATTTAGTAAAATATTCTTCACGCTCTAACGTTTCAAACAAAAAAGTTCTACTCTTCTGCGAATTATAATAACATTTATAATTTACAGGGTGTCCACACTTATCATGATCAATAGATAATTTCTAAACCGTTAGAGATAGACATATAGTTCCAATAGGAAACATACTTTAAAAGAAGGGAAAAATTATAATATACGTTTTTTGGTTCACTAAATATATTCCTGAAAAAGTTACGAATTCTAATTTTTTATATGGTCCCCCGATCCTATCAGTCATATTTAGTAAAATATTCTTGACATTCTAACATTTTTTAAAAAAAAAGTCCCACTCTTCTGCGACTAAAACTGAGCGAGTTATGGAGCTTCGAATTTCATGACTTTTAATCAATCAGAGGGCCTTGTCGAGCAAGTACTGCGCGTTGATTGGTGGATGGTCTTTAAGACGGCTATTGAGATGGAGTAAAGTGGTCTAAGTCAAGAGATTCAAAGCTCCATAACTCGGTCAGTTTTAGTCGCAGAAGAGTGGGACATTTTTTGTTTAAAATGTTAGAGTGTCAAGAATATTTTACTTAATACGACTGATAAGACCGGGGAATCGTATAAAAAGTCAGAATTCATAACTTTTTCAGAAATATATTTAGTGACTCAAAAGACATATATTATAATTTCCCCCTTCATTTAAAGTATTTTTTCAGATTGTAACTATAGGTATATCTCCAACGGTTCAAAAATTAGTTTTTCGACCACGATAAGTGTGGTCACCCTGTATATTCGTAACATATGATATGTGATGATAGTCACAAGAACAGGAAGAATGTATTTCCGACAGCAAACAGTGGATAAAATCGGAAGGAAGAAATTAATTATTATTTAATTACTAATTAAATTAATTAAGTAATTTTCATTAACTAAGAAGGTTTTTTCCTGGAGAATCATAACTTATCTAATGATGCACAATTACAATAAACACATTATTGATGAATTAATTCTGGATATAAAGGATATACTCATGAGAAACACCGATGTGTTCCAGTTCCCCCTGGATGTCTTCCAAGAAGGCAGTTTACCCTCCCCTATAATGGAGACTTCAGACAGGCAGTCTTCTGCTTCAGGCCGTCCAAAGTCGCTTTAACCAACATAACATAACAACACTCCATGCCCCTGCAACTATAACCTTAAGGAAATTTAAGCAATGTCGCGGTCCTGAAGTGGAAGAAAAGTCACAACACCCGAGGGGGTGACCTCTCTTAAAACTTGACAATTCTCTACACCGCTGCCTAATGAAAAACGCAACACGTTTACAAATGTTTACAGGCGCTATGGCATTAGGAAGGATTTCTATAGTGCTATACATTATAAAAATATTTTGTTAACACAGAGTAAAATAAAACTTTGTAAAAACACAAAATTACACGCTTATGCATGAAGTAACTGGACAATAATGAAAACTAAATGCAAGGGAAAAACTATACGAAGAGTAAAAAAATACATTCAGAAACAAACAATGAAAGGAAAAAGGTGAAAAACAAATTAATATAATAATAAAAATAACATGTAACATAAAACGCAAGAACAGAGAGATGGGCTGCACAGAGTTCTAATAAGTTCGATTTTGAAGAAGAGTTAGCTGATAGAACTCTATTTGAAGAAGGAGAAACACGGTGGACCTTGGAAGAAAGTCCTGAAAGAACGACTAAAGCGGTTATGAGTTCATTAGGGGATGATGGGCTGAAGAGGAGACGGAAGTCGAATGGTAAACTGGTGAAACGAGATCTTCCATCTCCAAAGAAAAGGATGGAGAGATGAAGACGCAGAATGGACAGTTGAAGTTTGGTTGGTTTTGAATTCCCTCATTGCAGGAGGAAGAGGATGTTTGGTTACAGAAGTTGCTATTTGCGAAAATGTTGGCCAAGATTGTGGGAATGGGACGATAGCAGTGCAATCAACTGAGAAGACTATTGAAGGAAAGAAAAAAACAATTAATTTGGATCTGGACAAAAAAGACTGGTTTCTCTATGGAGAAAGTGGAGCAAATTATGGATCTCCTTCTTGACGTTGAAATATTGGCTACGCTGCGGAACCATACTGGCTGATGTTGTTGGCTGGGTGGTGCCATATGGTAGGAGGTTACTTTACCCAACAGATAATATCTCCCTTCTCCTTTACCATGAGTCCTAGTCTCATGGTTTTGGTTACGTATGCTAAACCAGATGGGATTGAAAGCGTCACCACATGAAATTGAGGAAAAAGAGAGAAATTAGCGCCATAATTTATAACTTTCGAACGGGAATTTGCAAGTCCACTGGAGTTGTACTTGATAAAATATCACTGTTTCAGCAACCTAAAAGGATTCGCAAAAGTAACTCGCATGTCAATAGAATTGAAACAACCATAATTAAGAGAAGGACTTGAAGTGGGTTTATTTTAACAATCAACAGCGTTGCAGGTAAAAGATTTATCACATATATGTGGGAATTGTGTTTTTCCCTGCTTAACTTTCTCTAGTTTTAATCCTTTCTATAATATTTTTCCCACACTGCCGAACAAGCTCATTTGAATAAGCGCTAAGTCATCAGAATGATATCGAAAGATAACGATCACGCGACATTGTCTCACAGACCACGTGATTCGCGTGTGCGTTCCGTCTTTAAAGTATAGAACAATATTCAATTTATGAGGAGAACGCTTCGAACCTTCAACGATGTTGGCTATCTGGCATTTCGGATGGCTACTGGGATTTTCGCTTGATCGCAACGATGGCGTTTGCCCCAGTAGCACAACGATATTGTACAATATTGTACGATATTGAGCAATATTCGCAATATTGTATAATACCATATAATATTGCACAATATCGAACAATATTGCACAATATCGAACAATATTGCACAATATCGAACAATATTGTACAATATCCTGCAAAATGTTGTGCTACCTGGGTGGCAATGTTTTCTATCTTTTGTATCTGAGTAAGGAGCATTGTAAGTTGATATTTCTCTAAGTATAACAAAGCGCTAATTAAGCAAATAATCATGTATAAATCCTAAATCTCTCTCTATTAAAATTTGTAAATACTTCTTTTCTGTAAATGTCTTTCACTTATGTTCGTTTTAATAAATTTAATTGTTGTTTAACTGAGTTTTCCTTTTGGTCTTACACTCCTTAGATGTGAGATTAAATTAGGCCTCATTTAAGAGATAGGAAGATCAATTTCCCCATATTTTTGGGTAGTTGCCCGGAATCTAAATTAAAATGCAATTTTCCACATAGAATCGGTTGCTACAGCCGGGATTTATTCCCCTGCAACCTAATTTCCACATATATGTCAACGCACACAAGAAGACACACAATACGGTAAGACGCAGTTTCCATTTTCAGTAAATATCCTTTATCTAGTTATAGCTTGCATGAGATGGAAGCGTTTATCACTACAATAATACTTCATTTAAAAACGAATTAAATGAGAGAAAATAATTTAAATCTCTTTGAATACACATGGAATAGTCACATAATTATCAAAGATTCATTTCATTCATGATTTAGCACCCTCTTTTATCTTAAAAGAGAATGGTAATCTAACAAATGAAATAAATTGAATCATTCAGAATTTCATTTCTATAGAAATGCGAGTTCCCTTAATTAGTTTCAGGAATGAAATAGGAGAAGATTCAGTTAAATATTTGTTGGAGCAATATATTTCAATTTTAATCACTTTATTTTTTAAAGCACGTGATATCAAAGGAAATGAATATCCTTTCTATTTTACGACTTGAAAGAACTGTAATAATGGCATCGGTGCTGTAAATGTAAAAAAAAAGAACAGATTTATAGCTTTTTTCAAACTAAAGAGTAGATTTGTTAAATTTATAAAAATATACGATGTTTCCATACTCTTTTATTTAGCTGACTTTATTTCACGTTGGAAAAGATGGAAATTTTTAATCGCCTTTTCAGCCACTTTCTGATATGCTAGAATTTTGAAATTGTGCACAATTATAGTTTTCGATAATAATACATTGTTTTTATACTTTTAGATTTTAATAGCCAATTAATAGATTAATTTAATTATTATTTGATTAATAATAGCGCCTCCAACTGATTGTGAATTTGAGAAAGATTGATTACAAGATTCGATAATATGTATGATAATTATTTATAAATTAATAGCTAAAATGTAAAAAAATTATTAAAATAAAAAAAATAATCCCTTTTAGTGTTCTAATAAAAGTATTTTTTAAAAATCTGTTCTCACCAAATCTCTACAGAAATTAAATCAGCATGCAACTGCTGTTTGTAAACAATTATCGAAAACAATACAATTATACATTTGAACCCGAAGTTGCATAATTAATGAAAAACGCTACTAAAAGCAAACATAAGACTGAACATTTTAAAACCATTATTAAGGATTTTTGCACTTACTTTTTAATACTCTGAAAGAGGTAGGAAAAAAAACGGCGAATCAAGGTTTAAAAGGGTTTTATTCAACTCTAATGACTCATCCTCTCTCATTAAGAACTTTTTAAATCGTTTGCAAATTCTTTATAATCTAAGTCAGTTAAAATTTAAAACTACTGATGTAAACATCGTTAATTTTTTCGTTCGATTTCTTTCAAAGAAAGTTAACTGTTTTTTAAAAGAAGCTTGTGACAAATCTTGTTTGAAAATGTGCTCTTTATGTTCCTTTAAAAGGCTTTTAGAAATATTGCATCAACAGATTTAGAATTCATATGCTAAACTTTTATTAATAATGGCACGCCCGCAAAAAACATTACATTTCCTAATGATACCGTGCTTTGAGCTATTTTTCTGAAGAATTTCATTACTCTCTACCAACTGCCATTTTTTTCTAATTTATTCTTTTATAAACTTGCTTAGTAAATGTAAAATTACGAGCAAGTTCCTCTTGGTAATCCATTAGTAGTGTATTTGACAAATTGATGATATTCTAAGACTGCCAATTTGAATTTCTGTATCAATATACCGGAAATTAGCTTTAACATCGTGAAAGTAAGTGCATGACTTTGAGGAAGCATTGTAATTAATTTTTATTGCGTTTCATTGTTTCTGTTCTATTTCTATGACAGGACTCTTACATAACGGCCATTGCTGGCATTCTTATAGGACACTTATCTTTTCATAACTTTCTGGATAATATGATACGTTTAATGTTTTTGACATTCATGATATATTAAATAGGTAGAAAGAGCAAGCCATTAATTTTTTGTGAAATAATTCATTTTGAAAAAAAAATTGCTTTGCTCAAAATAGATTGTCATATTTAACTCTATTTTGAGATTAGTTGTCTACATTTGACATTTTAAGTTGAACACCATAGAAGCTATTCGAATAGTTTCGAATCGTTCCAGCAAGTTGAACCATTTTTGAAATGATGTTAATAAGCGATGATTCATTATACACTTTTTTTATTTGACTTGTTTCATGTTTGTAAAGATGGAATTTTGTAATGGATTTTTCGTGTTTGTAAATGAGAGGTATTACGAGCAAGTCATTAATTGTTTTTAAATAATTCATTTTGAAAAAAGAATTTTGCTTCGCTCAAAATAGATTGTCATATTTAACTCTATTTTGAGATCAGTTGTTTACAATTGACATTTTAAGTTAAAGACCATAGAAGCTAATCGAACAGTTTCGAATCGTTCCAGCAAGTTGATCAATTTTTGAAATGGTGTAAATAAATGATGTTTCATTACGCACTTTTTTATTTGAATTGTTTCTATTCGTAAAGATGGAATTTTGCAATGGATTTTTCATGTTTGTAAGAATAGAATTTTGTAATGAATTTTTCATGTTTGTAAAGATGGAACTTTGTAATTGATTTTTCGTGTTTGTAAATAATGGAACTTTGTAATTGATTTTTCATGTTTGCAAAGATGGAATTTTGTAATTAATTTTTCATGTTTGTAAAGATGGAATTTTGTAATTGATTTTTCATGTTTGTAAAGATGGAAT
>BGPR01003416.1:123892-137912 GCA_013235015.1 Araneus ventricosus
TTTCATTTGTTCTATTATGGTATAAAATCTCTGATGCAGTGTCGGAGTCATGGTGGCCTGGTAATAAGGTGTTGGATTCGCTATCGAAAGGTTATTAGTTGTAGTTTTCAATAAATCTACAATGAATGCAAACCTGGTGCACCTTAAATCTAACGTCGAAGGGAAACCTCCCGCTGATGATGAATTTTGGAGAGGGGGTTGAGATCTTTTCACTTGATTGAGTTTTAAAATTATTTTCAATACGGAGGTTCAATTTAACCAAACTCAGGGATCAAAATCGAGGGAAATGTTTCAAAAATTTTTCAATTTATAAGCAAACATCATTCCAAAACGTCGTATTTTATAATTTTGTATCATCTGTTTGAAAAGTGCATTTGAGCATAACAACACGCGCATGACTTCCACAATTTTTTTTATATTTTTACTACTAATGGATATGTTATAACCCACAAACAAAATATTTTTACCATTCTTGGAGCCTTTTATACACTTTTAACTTGCATGTAAAGATAGAATTTTGTTTCCGATTTTATACTAAACTATCTGATATACCCGGCGCTGCTCCGGATTAAATTATCTTCATGTCTAACATTTTTAAAATTAAATTCTACTTTTGTTTAAAATATTATTCCGCACTAAACCATTTTATCGTCTGAAACATTTTTTAATTAAAATGAGAATATCAATTCAACAAAAGGATTCTTAAAATGTGGAAGCTAATTTTCTACATGTTAAATTAAATAGACAATTTAACAATTACTTTTTTGCATAAAATTTAATATAATTTGTTAATCATCTTCTTTTTAAACTTTTCTTTTTGTATTCTTACAGAATTCTATTAATCTGTACTGTCAACAGTTCTACGCATGTATTCTTATTCTTCAATAATAATAAAACAATTGTTACATATTGTGTAAAAAAGGAATCTTGAAAAAAATATTGAAGTTAGAGAAAAAAATTGTACGGAAATGATATTTGTGTCACTGAAAAACTAATGTTTTAAAAATTTAATACGGTGTAAAAATAGTTTTTTGGGGATTTTATTTTCGAAGGATATCACTGAAAAATGCCAACATCTGGTTTAATTTTTAATTAATTTTTGGGCGTACACTCTTCTTTATATAACTAGCATTGCTGGGGGTGATAATATCTTCATAGGCAAACACATTTTATTTCACAAAAATTGTCTCACTTTTTCTACAACAAACATAAATTTCTTTTGCCTTTATTATTTTTGCCTTTTAAAGCTCTAGCCTGTTTATTATTCTAAATTAATCAGGTTTGAATGAAAGCGCGAGAGATTTGAAAGATGTGCATGCATTTTAAAGTTTCAAACAACATGTAATGCAATGTTTAAAGCGAGTATAGAACTTTGTTCAGTGAACAGTCAAATATAGAGCTTTTAAACTAGAAATATCAACCTGTACTAAATACAGAGATTATTAATACGGAGATAACTTTTCAAAGGTAGACTGTTTATTACTCTAAATTAAAACGGTTTGAATGAAAACGTTAGTAATTGAAAGTCGCACCGTTTTCTAGCAACAAAGTATCTATAAATTTGCTTTATTTCAAAATCGCCTGCATGTAATCAATTATTAATTATATATTGAAAAATTAATAAAAGTTGAAGGAAACATTACACAGATATAAAATTGATACCATTAAAAAGGTAAAACTTTGGACTTTAAGATTGTATAAAAATAATTTTTGTGGGGCAAATTGCTCCGAAGTTACTGCGGAAAAAGGGTTTCGGTTAATTTCTAATTACCTGACTGTTTAATTAACTTCGGACTTCAAAAAATTCACAGGTATCTTCCCCTTGTCTTATATAATAAGTGTGCTCAAATTTGTTGAAATTTGAACAGTGGCTTAGGAGGAGATGTGGAGCATACATATCCACATACATACCCACAATGACTTTTATACACTTTAAGATTTTCTATGTGTTATTAATTTGCACACTTCTATATTCTTGAATCAATGCACTATTTTAATGAACTTTCTGAACTTAATTGTCAATTAATCGATTGATTTAATTAAATTTTGATAACGCGCGCTAAGGAATTCGAGAAAAATTGATTTAAAAATGCGTGCTATTTATAATACTGAAATACATGTTAAAGAGTAAAAATCAGAAAATTCTTAAAATGAAAGAAAACAAAAGCTTTATAGTACACTAAATAAAAGCGTGTTTTCAAAATCGGTTTTCATTTTATACGGAAGATTTAGTAAAGAGTACCTGAAGTTCCTACTTTTTTTCTCTTTTCGGGCTTGCAATCCATTTTTTCGTTTAAAACATAAATTTTCAAGATCATCTTAATCTGGTTTCATTATTCAGTGAGAAACAGATTAAATTTCTCTTGGAGCTTCATTTAATGCAAAAGTTTTGCTGAAAGAAGATTCTAATCAGTTGCTTCGTACACTGAATCTGGAACATGCATTCATCTGAGAAGTATTTCATTCTCACGTTTTTTAGGACGTATCTTATCAAGATATTTGTTTAGTATCATTTCCAATATATTTAAGAAAACTTTTAATTACCAAATAATATTAAATCTTCGATAATAATTTGATAAATTTTGCTGATACTTGTATGCTATGTACATGTTCATTATGCTAAGCATGTATATGCACATTAAAGATAATTTGACACAATGCACCCAATGTTTTCTTAATTTTTTGTTTAATCTTGCCCAAAATTTAAACGTAATTCAGGTGTCTAAGGTTATTCAGGTAATTTCATGCAGAGTAAAAGTGTATATATTTACTTTACGTCGGAGATGCCCCGACCAAGATTAAAAGTGTATAGCCCTGGGTGTTGACGTGTTTATGTAATCCGTCTAAGATGCAGATCTTAATTATATTATATGCCCCGATTAAGAGTAAAAGTTTATAGCCATGGGAATTGATGTGTTTATGTAAACCGTCTAAGATGCAGATCTTAACTATATTATATGCCCCGATCAAGAGTAAAAGTGTACAGCCATGGGAGTTGATGCATTTATGTAAACCGTCTAAAATGATATCAGACGCCCCAATAAAGAGTAAAAGTGTATAGCCCAGGGAGTTGATGTGTTTATGTAAATCGTCTAAAATGATATCAGATGGCCTGATCAAAAGTAAAAGTGTATAGCAATGGGAGTTGACGTGTTTATGTAATCCGTCTAAGATGCCGATCTTAGCTATATAATATGCCCCGATCAGGAGTAAAAGTGTATAGCCATGGGAGTTGATGCGCTTATGTAAACTGTCTAAGATGCAGATCTTAACTATATAATATGCCCTGATAAAGAGTAAAAGTTGATAGCCCTGGGAGTTGATGCGTTTATGTAAACCGACTAAAATGATATCAGATGCCCCGATCAAGAGTAAAAGTGCATAGCCCTGGGAGTTTATCTGATGTATTTATGTAATCCATCTAAGATGCAAATCTTAACTATATTAGATGCTCCGATCAAGAGTAAAAATGTATAGCCATGGGAGTTGATGTGTTTATGTAATCCGACTAAGATGCAGATCTTAACTATATTAGAAGCTAATTATAACCGTATTAAACTGATTTGAAAGAAGCCACAATTAGACAGCTTATCTCATAATATCTTTATATTTTATCGCGGTCCTAATCCCACTTGGACTAGCATATCTAGCCATGTCCACGAATCAAAGGCACTATAAACGGAAGCGTAGAATTTTTTTTTCTTATTCAAAACGACATTGAAACATCTATTTAGTATCTAAAATAGACAGGCCCAATATATGAGGGAAGTTTTCTTACTGGTAAACTCACTGGGGAACCTGTTTCAATATTTTGTACAAAGTTTGGATGATAATCTTCAGCAACCAGTCCTACGACAGCTAACAATTTGTTTCTACTGCACGCATGGTTCTACCAATTTTTAAATAAAGTTGTTAAGAGCACAAATGATGCTAAGAGCACAGACAGAGAAAAAAACGTATAACCTTTTCCTCTGATATTTGTTATTCAGCCATGTCATGTCTGAATTTACAAGGTGATTGGTGGACTGTTTATTATTATAAGTAGTTCTGAACAATTCAATATTTCTTAAGGAATTCATTCTAAAAAAGAATTTTGTTCTACTCTTAGAAGCATATTATATTTATTTCAGTTGAAATGAGTTGTTTGTATTTAGGAATACAAAGGCAGTTATGCAAAAAGTTGTTTGAATGGTTTCAAATCTCTGGCTTAAAATCATCCACATTTACATATTGCTTTATTCAAATTCTATTCAAAAGAATATTTTTCCTCGAAATCAGTATCCATTGAACCTACATCTTCATTCAACGAAAGCCCTGGAGGGATTATTGTGAAGTTATTTTACCATAAACTGAAATCAACAGTGCGAAGGTGAAGATAAAGCGGTTGCCTTTGTTATAAATATTACAATTTTGTAAAGGACTTTTTCTGTTGTTACGGTTCCTTTAAGGATAAAGTTTGAAATCTCAAAAAAATTAAACAGACTATTTGTATTCAATCTAAAGAATTCATCTTGCATTTATTCTTATTCATTTGGAAAATGCTTTTCTTAAATCTCTTTTGTATTTCATTTGCTTTCCACTATCACTGTTCCAGTAAGAAAGTTTTTTTCTGTCGTCAAATCATATTCTGACAAATAAACATCAAACGGGCCTTGAATCGCAGAAATTTGCATTCTTGATTTGTAACAAGGGTTGAATGGGATTAAGAAGCATTGCAGCTATGGAAACGAAAATTCAAAGCAGCATCGTTTGAAGAAGATTTTATAAGAAGGTAATTTCAAACTTTTTTTGAATTTAGAAGAAATTGAAGTGTTTATGGTAAATGATGACATCGCTTGCAGGTATTGAATGGAATAAAAAAGAAAGTCATTTGTTGCTATAAAGCACTGGCTTAATTGACACATAAATACACCTTTTTCTATTTAACTAAACTCGTTTAAATTTTTGAACATTTTATTCTTTAATTCGACTTAGCAAATCTATTATCAGATAATTTCTTTAATTTAATATATCATTCATATTATTTTGTGATCAGTTTTGTTCCCCTGACTTTATTCATTTAGCTTATTTCTGTGGATAAACTTACATATACTGAATAATTTTACATTACCTGATGTAAAAATGAGCGATGGGTTACTTTTGTAGTGATCAGTTAAAGAATCACACTAAAGTTTTACACATACGTGAATTTCAGTGTTTTTCATTGCTGTTCTGCTATATAAATACGATTTATTTAATGAGAAGTTGCAGAAACTTCCAAAAATTTAAAAATGTGTTTAGGAGAAAGGATGTATTTATAAATATAGACAAAATATTGATTATTAGCTGAACACAAATTATTGAAAACAAACTATTGCTACAAAAAATGATGTATCTCGGAAAATTGCAGAAACGAAAAAATGGTTAACTACCTATATGATTGTTTGCAGGAAGGCCGGAATGGAATGTGGTTAATGAGTTTAGGAGATTGGTTAAGTGGATTGTGATCAAATATGGCTGTCTTTGAAGAATGGAAAACGAATGAAAGCTATGTTTGGAAGGTAAAAGAATTTAAGTTATTACTTGAAATATTTCTAAATGAGGTTTATAGGAATATTGCTTTTTGTAAATTGATCTTTAAAAATGTTAATTTGTTTTCGATTGAATTATTTGGTTAGAGTAAATTGTTCTATTCCAGAAAACTTCTTAAAAATCTAGTTTCGATAGGCATTGTTTGAAATGCTGGATGACCAGAAAGTGTGTCTGCATGAAACGCCGGCATCCTATAAAATATATAAGCATTTTGCAGAATCCTGGGCGTTTATAGGGAAAGTATGAAATACGAGAATTATTATATACTTTTCATAGGCATTGTATAAAACAACTAGTAATTCTATAGAATGACAAATGATATTTAAGCAAAGAATGAAAAGAAAGTGGTCACGATAAAGCTGTTATTTAAAAGACATACATTTCTCAAAAATACAAATGTTATTTTGAAAAAATAACGAACGGGTGCAGTTAAAAAAAACTTTTATTCAAAATACGCAAATAAAAATGAAAGTTGTACAAAACAAAATTTGAGCCTTTCTTATTAAAGAAAACAAAATAAAATATGAACCTACTGGTTGTATCAAGAAAGGAAATAATATTATTTTGAATTTCACTTAATTTTATTTCCTATAAAATCGAATTGGAGATATATTCCATACTTTACCCGTTTGTCATTTGCCTTCTATAGAATCCCTAGGAAATGTGTGAAATGTTAATCGTTTCATACAATGCCGGCCATTTTTTTGGCATTCTATAAACTGTCTAGGTGTTCTATAGAATACCGGCTTTCAAACATTGCCGGTAGCATATCAATTGATAGTACAATAGAATTTTTTTCATTTATCGTAAATACTAATGCATAGGCTAACTAATATTTTAATTTCGAAATCCAAAGATTCGGCTTCATGATTATGATTTTTTAAGGAGCAAAGTTACAAGGTAAACATGCTGCAAAAAATACTATTAAATGCTTTCTGATTAAAAAGTATTGTATTATAAACATAACTGGGTCATTCTTAAGAAAAAAGGTACAAATAGCTAAAAAAATTTATTTTCCAAAAGCATGTAAAACATCTTAAAAATTTCATGAATGTTTCTATTTAAGTTTAAGAAATAACCTTATATTAGTGGTCAAGTTTTCTATTTTATTTTTCACTGGTTTTTTTTTAGTTTTAAAATTTTTGACCTGTCCACGAAGGAGACATGATAGTCAACTTAACTTTTACATTTTAAACGAAAGCATAATTGGTTAATTATTAGGCAGATTTGTTACAAATTTATTTCTTAATATTAAATGATAAAATTAGTTATTAAAAACCAGTGTAAGAAAACTTAACATTTTAAAATAAACAGCACTTTTTAAATAATGGCACTGACTGTGCATTAGTTAAATAATATTTACAAACCATTTCAAACAAATGAAAGTCAACATTTTGCAGGAAAGTAATCAATTACAAACTAGATTAAGGAATATCTTATATTTATTTATTAATAAACAATCTAGTAAGTCTCGTATTAAGTTTTTTCTACTCTCTTCTCTTCTGAATTTGAGCATCTGACTGCTTTGTCTTTTTATTTTTTGATATTCCCATATTTTCTAAAAATAAATTTAGCTATTAAAATGTTTTTATGCTGTTTTTATGCATTATTGAAGCTTTCATATTATAGATATTCTATATGAATTGGTTACCTTAATTCTTTTCGAGATTATAATTTCAATTTTAATTTTTTTAAAAAAACAAAAGAAAGTTCCTAAATTTAATAAAAAATATCTACCAAAGAACTTTTAATTCATATTATTGTAATTTATCTAACTGTATCATGATTTTTGAGATTTTGTCTCTTTCAGTGACAGTACCATCCTCTCTGTGGAGATACAGTGTCTACGGAGGACACAAAAACTTAGTTTTGAATTTTGAATTGCTTTGGCTTTTAGGTGGCAAAAGTGCTACACTAAATTTGTATTAAATTCGATACTAAACCTACTAAAATTTTATATTTTAATTATAAATTAGATTTTTCTAAACTTATTTAAGATGTTCACGGAGTGGACGCTGAGAACTTTACCAAGCTCTAAATAGAGCTAATAAATTGGAATATATTCAATAAATTCGCAATAGAGCGACAATTTTTCCATAAAGAACAAATCGTCTGCCGCTCTTATAAACTCCTTCATGATGATTTGACATGAGCTGCCATTTATGATATTTTTTTAAAGTTATTTTCTTTCTCCATGGGGTGACGTATTTGACTGGGGACAAAGTGTAAAAATTAATTACTAAGGTAAAATATTCAAAACAAAATGTGAGGTCAGACCTTAACTAGAGACTTTAGACTAGTTAATACAGAAAGAAATGCGATTTTTTCAAAAATTGCTTGGTTGTCAATAAATATTATTTCGAATTTCAAGTGTAGGGACGTCCACGGAGGGAATTTTGCCTTATATTCATTGAAAAATAAGAGTTAAATAGTAAAACTATTTTAGTAGAAACGTATTGAATAGCTTTCTTAAAACTTAAAATATACAGGGTGGTCACAAAAAACTTGCCCTATATATGAACATCTAGCGGCCTCTCCGCTCAACCAAACAAAATGAAATTTCAGATATTGTTACAAATAACAATATCTGAAGGTATGCGCTTGAGATTGTGATGATTGAAAATAACAGAGCTTTCACGGTTTACGGTTACAGTGAAAAAATTTCGAAATTTTCAAATAGAAACACCTACTTTTTTTCATGGAAACGTGATCCTCGCAGTAAAGAACTTAAAATGGAGTTTGAATGGTATTGTTTACTCAAAAAAGGGCGGCGCTAGCCTGAGGCAAAAAAGTGAAAACAACAACCGGGGTGTAAAGAAACTTTACCGATATACGACCCCCTATCGAGCGTACCATTATAGAGAGGGAATAAAATTTTGTATGAAAGCATTATACCATATGCGCTGAAGAATTATGTTCAAAACAATAGTCCAGTTCTCACAGTTAAGGTTACAGAGAAAAAATTTCGAAATTTTCAAATTTCAACATCTCCTTTTTTTTCATGGAAACGGTATCCTCACTGTAAAAGACTTAAAATGAAGTCAAAACGGTATTTTTAGAGCGAAAAATGGCAGCGTTACGCAGACGAAGAAAAAAGCGGTAATATCAATAGTAAATAATAGCTAGAAGGGCTTCTTTTGTCTCTGCGTAGCGCCACCATTATCTGAGTTAAAAATACCGTTCCAACTCTATTTTAAGTTTTTTACTGTGAGGATCACGTTTCCATGAAAAAAGTTTTCTATTTGAAAATTTCGAAATTTTCACATGACAACATCTCCTTTTTTTCCATGGAAACGGTATCCTCACTGTAAAAGACTTAAAATGAAGTTAAAACGGTATTTTTACAGCAAAAAATGGGCGCGTTACGCAGACGAAGAAAAAATCGGAAATAACCAATAGTAAATAATAGCTGGAAGAGCTTTTTTTGTCTCTGCCTAGCGCCGCCATTATTTGAGTTAAAAATACCGTTCCAACTACATTTTAAGAATTTTACTGTGAGGATCATGTTTATATTTGGAAACTTCGAAATTTTTTCACTGTAACCGTAAACCGTAAGAGCTCTGTTGTTTTCAATCATCACAAACTCGAGAGCATACCTTCAAATAACAATATCTGAAATTTCATTTTGATTGGTTGAGCGGATTGGCCGCTAGATGTTCATATACAGGGTAAGTTTTTTTGTGACCACCCCGTACATATGAACAAAAATATTAGGTCATTTGTTGCACTTTCTAATTTTCATCATCCCGGGACTGTAAAAAGCACCTTTTCGTGAGAATGATCTATTGGGATAAATAAGCACTTGAATTATAATACTTGAAAGGCAGTAGCCTCTGAAACAGAATGTGCACAAATATCAACTGATATGCTTTGCGACGTTTGTTATTCCATTGGTTAACATTAACAATTTTGTCGGGGAAATGACAATGAGAAAGTCGCGTACTTACAAAATCATACTTACTTGCTTAATTTATTTTCAAAATTAATTAATCAGAGTTATGAAATTTTGAGGTATGTTATTTATTGTTTCAGAAATATTTATGGAAAGGCGCGCACAGTTTTGAGACGTTCTGTGTTTTCTTCACTACCTTACTACAATATAGATGAGATTTTTCTTCGAAGAAGTTATTAAGAAAACTGAATTTCAAATATAGTTATTTATCATGGCCAGAAATTGTAAATCATTTGTACACCTTCTTATATTTATAAATAGAGTTCTTCTCCGTAGTTTACTTGGTGAATTCCCAGTACCTAGTAATCAGATAACTGTAAATAATTGTAAATAACACGAGCACTTTTCTCCTTAAGGTATCCGACTGTGTTCGGAGACTTTTTTTTGAAAAATAACTTATACATATTTTTTAATGTTATTTTTCAACTGCAAATGTTTTAAAACTATGAAAATATTGTAAAATTAAGCTTTCAAAATAATATTTTTTTAAAAAAACTGAGAAATTTGAAGAAAAATGACTAAAGTATTTACCTTACGCTAATAGCCATAGACAAAATCATATTCTAAATATACATAAATCCTTGTAGGAGTACATTTTTATGACAGTTATCTGTGTTATGCTCTGAAATCTTTCTTGTACTTCAAAATAGTTTTGAGATATTGCTGAACATAGTTACTAAACTGGTAATTTTTCATAAAAAATGCTTTTTGTTTATATTTAAGCACTTAAAAATAATACTTGATTTTAAAATTGACCTTAGTTTTTAGAGGAAAACATCAAGCATATTACAGAAAACAATCTCAGAAAATTTCGTATCAATACTTGAATAAAGTTTTGAGAAATCTTTGTTACGGTCGACAGTTTTCCTCAAAAATATCATTTATCAGAAAACGCATTTAAAGTTTTCATGCAACATAAAATAATGCTTACAGTTCGGTAATAAAACAGCTGTAACTCCATTTGTAATTCACGTAGAGTAAAAAGTGAGACAGTTTTAGAAAGCTTATTAAACAGGCTACAAAATTAAGTCATAAAAATGTTTTTGATAATTTCATCAAAAACGACGATTTTAAACCAGTCGGATACCTTAAGTGTTGGTAATAGCGGTTGCTTTTATGGACGCAGATGCTATCCCGAAAAAATCTTCTCCTATTTTGCATTAGATCCATTACAGCTTCAAAAACTGGTCGATTTCGCAAACGAAGAATGGATCACCGGTGGGTGTGAATCTTTTATGTTCCCGATTTCGGAACTGATGGATCAAAGCAGCACTCAGACTGAAACAGATAAGTGTGAACTGAGAGATGTTTCTTGGAAACAATAAGCGTTATGAGGTTGAGGGTTAAATTTTGGAAAGCAATTCCTGTCTTATTCGTTTGATCTTCTATTATTTCATAACGTGCCAAAATGATTTTGTTTTGGGTAAAACATGGGTGGTGTCTGCATCATTACATCTGCAGTAAAAAGAAACTTTAATATTTTCAAGCCAAAGACGCATTGTCTCGCCTTATAAAAGGATTAATTGGAATAGAGCTCATTTATATCTAATTAATTAAATTTGATAAATTACTTACATTCATAAAACACTAAAATATACATCGAGAGTTTTAACAAATATCTTTTAAATTTAAAATATTGATCTGCTGCTTCCAGGAAATTTGCTTTCATCAAACATGCTCCTATTTGATTTTTAATCAGAGTTACAAAATCTTAACTTGTCCAAGATTGATTTTAGGAAATCTGTCAAGTAATGATGTGTTAATTAATTAACAAATACTTTCAATGCATAGACATATTAGTATCGGACAAAGAAATGTATCTAAGATGATGCGATGATATTGCCAAGAAATGGTAGCTTGCTAGACACATGGTTTTGTATGATGATTTTGATGATCGGCATTTGATCTAGAGATTCGGCATTACGGCACGATAATAAACAAAGATGGATGAACACAGATATGTATTTATCATCTGTATGAGTGAGTGCCTGAATTCATTGAATTGAATTCATTTAAGCAATTTCATTTCTTAAAAGATTCTTCTATGGTTTAAATCTGACTAATAGACACCAAAACAGATGTTAACCCTCTATATTGATTGGCTTGGGCGAGTTTCTCAGGTACTCAGGGATTAGTTTTTCCCTTAAGGTATCCGACTGTGTTCGGAGACATTTTGAAAAATGACTATATATATGTGATATTTTACTTAACTTTCCTAAATAATCTTATGCACCTCATTTTAAATACTTCTACTTTCATCTCAATTAACGGACTACAACCTTTCTTCTCAAGTCACGAGGTTCTAAAAGGAAAATTCCCCTTCTGAGTGGCCTTAAGCGTTCTGCGCATTCATTTCTGCCCTTTTTCACGCCAGCATGTATAATCATTCAAGCAACAACGCGCCAGGCGGAGTAAAAACTTCAAATTCTGGATCATGGAGCGCAAATAATGAAATACTTTTAGCTAGTGAAGAAATAAAACCTTGATGCATAAAATAAATAGAAGATACAAAATTCATTTTTTTCCTTGAATTGAGACAATGGACTGCCTTTCTCCTTATATAAAAGCCTGATCTTACATATATATATAGTATATATATATATATATAGTTATATATATATATATATATATATATATATATATTTATATATATATATATTAATGTTATTTTTCAACTGCATATGTTTTAAAACTATGAAAATACTTGTAAAATTAGGCTTTCAAATAATATTTTTTTTAAAGAACTGAGATTGTAGAAAAATGACTAAAATATTTGCCTTACTCTAACAGCCATAGACAAATCATATTCTAAATATACACAAATCCTTGTGGAGTACATTTTTATGACAATTATCTGTTTATCTCTAAAATCTGTCTAGTCTTCAAAAATAGTTTTGAGATATAGCTGAACATATTACTAAACTGGTATTTTTCTAAAATGGTTTTCATTTATATTTAAACTTACTAAAAATACTTATGATTTTAAAATTGACCTTAGTTTTAGAGGAAAACATCAAGCGTATTAATCAGGAAACAATCTCAGAAAATTTCATATCAATACTTGAATAACGTTTTGAGAAATCATTGTTATGTCGATCATTTTCCTAAAATACTACGTACATGACCTAGTTGCACGGCAATCTTGAATAATGGGATATTTCCGGCGGAAGAGTGAGATCACGTGAGGCCTTTCTGATCCATATTTTTTCATTATGCCCGGCTCTCGTTTTTCAACAAATATGTCATCTTCATTTCTCCAAGAAATGTAAATGTTCCTTCAATCTAGTCTGTCTTTTTATTACTAACTTTCAGCCTATGCCCGCCTCCGATTTATTTTGCATATATTGTCGCTAACGTGAACGTTACGTTCCCCCAAAACGTATTCTCTTTTCTTCTGTTTTCTATGGTTCTGTATGGCCCGAAGCGTTGCACGGGGCTAAACAAATAATACCCTGAGAGTCACGTGAACACATGACCTAATGTGTTTATATGTGTTGAAGTGTGATTTGTATTAGTGTTTTCACCCTCTCATTCAGGTGTAGATGAGAGGTCCTGAGATAAATCTGGCCATGAATTCTGAAGCAATACGCTCCCTCTCCCGTATGAGCAGCGTAAATCTGTGCACCCATTGAAGCACTGGTACGACCTTATGTTATTTTGAAATGCACTGATAATTCACCGGAGCCATCCATCAATTTTCATTCTCACTCTGATAAACTAGAGCCCTGCTCAATTATATTTCCATTATGACAACAATGGTGTAAATTCCTCTGTTATTCTTTTCATCCCAATACAAACCCTCCGCATTTTCAGACAGAGATTGTCCATTTCTCTCACAGGTTGTGTTCTTCTGTTCGCTGCATAAAAAAAGTTTGTATCTGATGTGTTGATTTTTGTCCTTTCAATAACATTCAGACGGCGTTCTCTTGCTGTTGTACCAGGCATTTGACAATCGGCTATTTCTTTGTTCGTCTGTTTCTTCGCTTTCTTCTTGGCCACTTGTTAGCCATTACTGCCAATCTATTTCTTAATGTTCTTCTGTTTCTTTAGGCTCTTCTCTCCTCAGAAGCCACGTTGTGCCATACGCAATCGAGCTTTATTTCTTTGTTCGTCTGTTTCTTCGGCTCTTCCTCTGCCTAACAGCTATAATCACCTAATCGTCTATTTCTTTTGTTCTTCTTGTTTCTTCTGTCTTCTCTCCTGCTATAGTTAGTGCTCATTGTCTTAAGTCGTGCTATTTCTTTGATTCTGCTTTTTCTTCCCTCTCTTCTGTCCCATGTACTGTTGTCATAGTTGGATTAATCGGTTTTTTCTCTTTCTTCTTCTAGTTTCAACAATTTTCTTTCATCGTTTTCTAATTGCCTCCTGTCTATCATAGCATCCTGTAATTCCTCTTTTTCTTTTAGGGTATCGGAAAGCGAGATTGAACAAAGGAAAAAATAGGTCCTCCAACATCAGCTTAAAACAGTAATACGTAACTGAACGAAGTATAATTGT
>BGPR01003417.1:2749-22244 GCA_013235015.1 Araneus ventricosus
ATATCTCGGGTATTTCTAGGTTCTTCGGGCCACTTTGACCAACAGAAGCTGTCACACTTCCAGTTTGTAATGTGTTGTTAGATACTTATGTTAGCCAGGTGAGATTAATAAGCTACAACAGTGGCGGTGATCAAAGGCATGCGTTTCTTTATTGTTACTTTTGAAAACCCACATAATTTAATATCTACCGTTATAGAAATATTTTTATTGTGACTGAATATGTGTTCCTCATATCACTCATAAGCTGCCTTCCTCTAAGGGAAACACAAATGTAGGCTATTTCCTCCAGGAATGCCAGAATTACTCCCATATATAGATGTTAAATCAGATTTATATCTCGGGTATTTCTAGGTTCTTCGGGCCACTTTGACCAACAGAAGCTGTCACACTTCCAGTTTGTAATGTGTTGTTAGATACTTATGTTAGCCAGGTGAGATTAATAAGCTACAACAGTGGCGGTGATCAAAGGCATGCGTTTCTTTATTGTTACTTTTGAAAACCCACATAATTTAATATCTACCATTATAGGTATTTTTTATTGTGAGTGAATATGTGTTCCTCTTATCACAGCTGCCTTCCTCTAAGGGAAACACAAATGTAGGCCATTTCCTCGAAGAAGGTAACTTACATCCATATATAGATACTAATTCAGATTTCTATCTCTGGTTTTTCTGGTCACTTTGAACAACTGAAGCAGTCACATTTCCCTTTATAATGCATTCTTGACTGGTTATGCCAGGCGAAGTGGGATTAGTCAGGAACAACAGTAATGGCAATACTGTTGAAATACATGCGTATGTTATCTACTACTACTTTAGAAAATTTATTTGATTTAATGTCAACCATTATAGGTATTTTTTATTGTCGATGAATACGTATTCCTCATATCACTCGTGAGTGTACAATCAATGTTAAAATTACCCTTGCTAACTGTGAATTTATCTTCAAAAGAAATGCCAATATCTTCAATTCTCCTTGAAAAAATATTCAATGCGTGTTATATGAATATGTATTCCACATATCACTCATGAGTGTTTAATCAGTGTTAAAATTACCCTTGCTAACTCTGAATTTATCTTCAAAAGAAATGCTAATGTCTTTAATTCTTCTTGAAAAAAATTTCAGTACGTTTTGCATGGATTCCGAGGTAGGTTTAACTAAACTTTCAGCTGAATACAAACAGTTTGAAGGTAAAATTTCGACTGTGTTTGAGAATATCAATGCTAGTTAAGTCGAATGTTTTCGAAACAATTATCAGAATACTATTATAGGAGGGCTTTCGGAATTTCTGGAGCTTGTTAAATGGAATGTTATATGACGTTATAATGGTCCGCCGCTGTACGAGAGTTGACTGCAACATGTTAATGAAACCAGTTTCCCAACTGGAAAAGAGTATTAAAAACAAATAAATCAGCGCATTGTCTTTCGTTATTTTTCAGTGTTGTCAACTTTGGAACCAAAGAGGTGTGTTTATAAGGATATTTATTACTCTATATGAGTATCAGATTCTTATCTGCGCATAAAAGTTACAAGGAATGTATAAAATCTCTTATATAGTTGAATTATTAGGTGCTTTATAAATCATATTATAAATACAAGTTTGACGACATTTTATGTATGGGAAGCAAAAAGATTTTTTGACTTTAAGGTTTAATTTTTGTTGGTTGTTTGAGTGTTGAAACAGATCTTCCTAGATTAAACAACGAGAAATTCAGTTTAAAGAATAGTTAATTTCTTCTTTTAAGAAGTCATTCTCATGCTCAACGAGAATAAAACTCTACTTTGCATTTACATAATTATTAACTCATTCAAAGTGTAAATTCCTTAATTATGTCTTTTGATAACTTATGTTTAAAATATAAATAGAATAGATGTAGCAGAAGTATAATTTTGCCGCCATTTTTTAGTTCATTCGACTTTGGCAATTTGTTCTGAGAAAATTAAAATATCATGAAATACATATCATCTGCCCACCGGCAGCTCGAATTATATAGCAATAATGTAAATAAAGACATGCTATTCACAAAATATTTTTATGCAAAGAAGTCCCATCGGAGTCAATAACCCAGTTGTATGCATAACAACAAGCAAAGCGTATATCGGCTCAGACAGCAAGTCCTTTGAACACTTATTCTCCTCCAACACTCCTCAAGTATTCTAAATGTTTTTTGCTGGTACTGCGTCCTACTTGCTATTATCGCATCTATCATGCCGCATACGGCAGCGGTTCCCAACCTTTTCGGTTGTGTGGACCACCTGTTGAGTAAAAAATATTTTGAGGCCCACTAAGTATATTATACAATTGAAAAAATGAAACATACACACGCGCATATTATATATTACAATGTAAACAAGAAAAGGATGAAAAGAAAAATTTGGAAAATATAAAAATAATAGGAAAAATATCATGGTAAACCGCTCATTGGGAGGGGAGGTTTTCCACTAATATTCCTAGTGCTTTTTCTGCTAACATCTGAAGAATAAACGTTAAAATAGGCCGTTATCCCCCCAAAAAGCACTACCCACAAAGCAAAAAAGACTTTTCTACAGGATTAAATATATTGTTTTATAAAGCAAAAAATGAGTGACGACTCTTGAAGATCCCCTGCCTTTGACTCTTGACTAGCGTTCCACGGCCCACTAATACGCTGTCCGAGGCCCACAAGTGGGCCGCGGCCCATAGGTTGGGAACAGCTGGCATATGGTATTGTAAATTTCTATTCCATTCAGTTTGTGTTTTACATTTCATCAGGGGTATCCTTTTCTTTTATTGAATTCACTGACAAAGAGCCCCTTGCAGCAAATCCTCTTTGAATCTCCGACCTCATTTTTGTATGTCTGACCTACCCTTTCATTTTGGACCAGCTTTTTTCAAACAACTCGTACCTAAACTTTTAAACGAGGCTTAGCTTCAGGTTCTTAGCACTATGATCGGTGAAAATCTGCAGCAATTTTTCAGAAATCTAGGTTCTGCATGAGAACCATTGCAATAGGTAGTATTCGTGTAAGGGATCTACATATAGCCTTGTTACCATGGCGTGTGCCTTGGTAAAAGCTCGAGTCGCTCGATGTTCGTACTTGTGGAGTATGGTCACGCCTTTCCCACGGCGGGAGCTTGGCAAATCTCTCGGCAGCGCTCGAGTGAAAGTATGCATTGACGCCGTCTGGTCACTCCCACCTCCTTTGATGTGCGAACTATTTACCGTCATAATGAGGGAAGCAGCAGATACACTCACAAGCCCACGAGCCACTTCCATTTTTCCTGTTCCGACGATGGGAAAAAAAGGGAACAGCGGACAGAACTCGTGGAAAGACAGGCCGTTGGAACACAGCTTCAAAAGACTTCTTCTTATAACAAGGCAGATAAAATTACATTCATAGAAATAATAAGCTTCTCTGTAAATTCTTTCTTGCCTTACTTTATCTATTTATTTATAATTTATTTTGGTTTATTGTTTTACAATCGATATGCAATACTTTGTTTCCATCATCTAAATAACTCGGGACGAAATTATTTTTTGAAACCTAATATCTGATTCCTTTCTCGTCCCCGGTGTCACCGGATGTGCTGTTTTTCATATTGGTTTATTTCAGTTCAGTAATTTGGAATACTTTAGTTACAAGACATTTCTTCCACAGTGACGATTTTAAAAAAATTCCGATGTGAAAGTAAATTTATATTGCTAGGAATAAACTTTCAAAATTCTTTGACCTTTAGTTTACACCGGTGGTTCCCAAAGTTCGTGGTTTGGCTTCCATATTCGCTGCGAGAGATGTTTTATAATTTTCATAATTTATTTAAATTTATTTCAATTACACACTTCTTATTTGTGAGAAATTGGCTTTTTGGCAGTCTCCGTCATAAAATTAAAGCATCAAGCGAAAATCAGTGTTGAAGATTAAATAGTAAATGATGTGACATTACATGAGTA
This sequence comes from Araneus ventricosus, assembly GCA_013235015.1. Taxonomy (NCBI): domain Eukaryota; kingdom Metazoa; phylum Arthropoda; class Arachnida; order Araneae; family Araneidae; genus Araneus; species Araneus ventricosus. The sequence goes on from BGPR01003417.1 coordinate 6,682, forward strand.
CTGCCTATGCCCAGCTGAATTCCTGGATTTGAGAAACGGCGAAGTGATCAACGGGCTCATCTGGAACTGCAACAGTATGACCCAGTATTGCGAAAAAATGTGAATCACTCCTGAATCTTTATAAGAAATGAAAGCAAAAACGAGAGCATTTTCGTATCATAATTGAACCAATCGTCGCTTTACAAGCAATATAACCTATCTAAATTTTTTTAAATTTCAAAGAGGAAGAAACAACTGAATTTTTCACAACCAATAACGAACATTTCTGAATTTTTTAAACATATGATATGAGCATGAAACCGCATTTTACTAACATATGTGAACAAAATTCAGAAATGTTCGTTATTTGTTAGGAAAAATTCAGTTGTTTCTTCCTTTTTGAAATTTCAAAAAATTGAGGTAGGTGATGTTGCTTGTTAAGTGAAGCAATATTACGAACGGATCTGTGCCCATCCTTAATCTACAGAAGAGCTGAAAGCTGAAAAGAAAGCCGTTCTTAGTCTTGATCTCCTAACAAATTATCATGGAAGGTTTAAATGAAAGACTTTCTAAGGAAGAAATTGCTTAGGAATTCTTTTCAATTAAAACAAAACTTGAAAATATGAAACTCAGCGTTTTGTGTTTAATCGTTGTCTTTTCCTTTTATAATATCATCTATTTTACCATGTTCCCACATCAGCATTGTCTTTTGTTCCGAACATCAACCCTCTAACGAAGAATTTTAGACTGATTTAGGCGTATATGATATGTCTGCTTTAGGCCATTCCCCTCATGTCGCAGCAACCTAACTGCCAATACAGCAACAACCGCCCTAATGATTTCACGTCGCAGCCATATCAGCCTTTATCAGAAACATCTCAAGGTAAATTAGTTAGGAGCAGGGTGAATCACTGTCGAATCGAAGCGAAAGGAGAGCAAAATTGCTCACAATCCCTCTTATTCAACTATCAGCGGAAAGCAATTTTCTACCTTTCCGAACTTAAGCGTTAAGTGGAGAAACTATTTGTTTTTACAATCACTTCTCATCTGTCGCGACTAACTCGAACTACAATCTTTTCTATCTCCTCTGATAGCTATTAGCAGCACCCTCTACTGCAACTGATAAAACTTAATCACCCTCCCCTCCTCTAAACGCATTTTCAATCAGTGTCTGGCTGCCATTGCAATTCTACATCTCGACTGGAACCTTCCTTTCCCCTCCCACAACCACTAAAAGGATTATAAAGCGAGAACTTTTCTTCTGTGTTTTGTTTGGCGATGAATCCGCTGGAAAAGAGTTTTCCTTGGCCTATTTAACAGGAGTCATTGATTAGATTGGAATGGAAGATTTTAGGAAAATTTGTCCACCCCTCCATCGACCCCCTTTGCGTCTGTCGGTGGCACGGATTCCAACGATATCGTTTGTTGGAAGTTGTTCCAGAGAGGGAATTAATTCTCGTCGTCTCTCGCGAGAGAATGCGGGATTGGAAATGCATTATTCTAATAAATATTTCCACCCGCTCTTCTGCAGTGGGCAAGTTCGAAATTGCGTTTGGGTCATCTCTGGCGTAGGATATGTGATCTATTTAAATTCATCAGGAATGCATCTCTTAAATTTGAGGATCAATAATATTTATTGCGTTGTACAAACATTTAAATCCCCTGCCAGTTTCCATTAATTAATATGAGACATTATCCACCAGCATTCGGATGTCTCTCCCAAATGCATATTTTCCAAAATTCATGAGAAGAATGAAGAATTTAATGGAAACACAGTGCTTGCATTGTAAGAAAGTTTTTCGGCTCGCTGTTCATTTTGGCTCATTTACTCATTTGATTATGCACTTTGTGAAGATAAATGCAATATTTCGAAGATAGCTAAAACAAATATGCTACACATATAACTTAATATTCAAATAGATGAATATACAGAACAGAACGCCGTCTCTTACCCCCGTACCCTTGACCAGACTGGTCACTGATCGGTTTGATGGGCAAGACACGGGAATTTTATTTAAGAGAAACAAAATAAACAAAGAGAAGGAAATATATACACTATGTATAGCACAGGCATTTTCACTTTTACACTATTAGTTCGTAAAGTCTTCTTTTCTTTAGATGTTGTTATACCTTTATTTTATTTGAAGGAGGGAATGTCCGGTAATTGAGCTACTAAGTTCAGCTCACTGGAAAGTTGAAGGCTAGGGAGGCCGGAAAAGATCTCTGTTTTCGCTAATGGATTTGAAAATCCCACGAATTTTATGCCTGGAGACGAGGTTATTGGCAACCCTTTTCAGCCATTCTTGTTCGAAGTTTGGTGCTGGCTTCCTCATATGCCAAGACACTGCATAAATACACTCCGTGGCATAGTGAAGTGCTGTGCCAATTCCACCACAACTGCAATAATCGCTGTCAGACTGGTGAAACCTTCTGAGGTAGGCAGGGAAAGGTCCATGTTTAGAGAAGATAACATCCTCTCTAATCCAGTTAGGGGGACGGAGACTAACTGAGGGCATGACGTTATAGATTTTCCTGCCTGTATCGCCATTCTTCCATGAGGTTTGCCACTCCTCAAGCATCCTCTTCCGGAGGAGGCCTTTTATGTGCGGTTTAGATGAATATACAGCGTGTCCGAAATGTATCTTTACAACTTTAGTATTTAATAACTTCAAAACTATACTAGATAATAACAAACTATTTTTAATATGTGACAATAGTTTTTTAGTTTACCAGTAGACGGAGATTTGACGAAAAATGTGGACGCCACAGGAGAAAGTACAATGTGTAGCCTGGTTCATAGAGACAAAGTCCGATACTCAAATGAAACGTTAGCGTCTTACACAGATGGGCGACCAGCCCCCTATTCATGGAGAACACTACTTCATTGCATGAACGACGTATACCTAACCTGAAGAGTTGGTCGGGACGGTGGTTCCCTTCCATACTGTTGCAAAAGTCTTTCTGTGGGTGTATGGTGTGAACAGTCCAACACGCAGGATAATGGAGAATGGATGTTTATTTACAATTATGCAGGAAAACACGCAGCACAGGTACATGAAACAATAGTTCTTGCACAGGTTACCAATGTAAACAGACAACAATTCACAGGTATTAACAGTTCTGCACTTTGTTATCTAACAACACAAACAGTCAGCAAATAACTAGTAACGACAATAACTGCACTTTCAATAGCGCTCAGCTCAACAGCTTCCTAGCTCGCACTGCGGACGAAGCTCTCAAGTCGTTCCCAATGGATCAACACTACTCCCTCTGATACAGGCGCGATCCTTATATACCCTCTCCGACAGGCCGTGACGTCACAAGGAGTTTTCTCGTATATTCAAGCGTATTCCCTTTCCTAATAGAAATATCGAGACAAGGGTTGCGTTTTCTGGAATCATCTACTTGTCGCCAAATTTGTCGCCAAGTCTCCAAAATGGTCGCCAAGGTCAGGGGTCCCGGAACAGTCGCTGAGGTCACTCCATGCTTAACCTTGTAAAACTCTCTTCCCAACCTTAAGACTCACATTGCTGGGAAGCGACTTTCCATGTTTGTAACAATATTGTGTCCCAAAGTTCCCTTGCACTGGGGCATCAGGCTTTGTCTCTATGAATCAGGCTAAACACTGAGCTTTCTCCTATGGCGTCCACATTTTTAGTCAAACCTGCGTCTATTAGAAAACAGAAAAAAAACTTTATGAGTTAAGCTGTCACATGTTAAAAACTTTAATAGATAACAACAAACGGTTTTCAAGTTATTAAAATCTAAAGTTGTAAAGAAACATTTCAGACACCCTGTATAATAAGTATATGCTAGAAATAAATTTAGAATTTATCCGAGACTTTAAGGTAAATACTGCTTTAAGTCATACTTTAAATACTACTTTAAATTCTATTTTAACTCGAAGATAACACTACTTGTACTTTAACTAATGAGTTGCAAAAATCCTTTGTTTTCCTGAGACCCAGTAATGAGGCGATTTCTGGTTTCGAGGGTATAAAAGAGAGAACAGGGATTTTAAATCTCACGTTGACCAGTAAACGCGTGTAGGTAGTTGAAAGGTCGGAAAAAATAGCTTTTAAAGTGAATAAATTTCACTTTTTGTGTTTATTCAAATCTGTGAAATCTTATGATCATTTTATCTGTGGAATCTTAAGTAAATATACACATAAACATGAATTGTCTGCTCTTTAACTGAACATGAAGAACGAAAAAAAAGGTACGGCCGCAGATTACAGGATTCAAAGAATAGTTTAACATAACAGGAAAACAAATTTAAAACATAAAGCTAACTATCAATAATTTAAAAAATTACTGGAGGTATGGTTGAAAATATCAATTTTTTTTATTAATTGTTGCTTAAAAATACGTTTAGTGTTTGAGCTGCTGTTGGTTTCACCTTGCGACGTTTTTCCTTAATTGAAAAATCTCGCAAAAGAACAAAAACTATAAAAATCCATCAGAAATTTAGCAAATTTTATGTTTGGAAGCAGCAATGGTTTTTAATAATTGCTAAAAATGATTTTTTTTGTTGTAGAAATAGTTTATAATTTGTAGGATGACTTTTTAAATAGAAGGACGTTTTTTTCTTGGTGATATTTTTCAGAGTGGCTATGTGAAAACCCCCGGAATCATTCTGTTTCCAATTTGATAACTTTTTAACATGTCATTAAATCTTTGTAATAAATATCTTTTTAATGAATTAGATATCTGTATTGTTTAAGGTAGATGAAATGTATAACCTTAAGCCCCAGTCAGTGACGAAACCAGTATTTGGGTCTGAGGGGAATAAAATTTTCGTATCTTCGTGGCGAATGTCAAACCTCATGGTTTATGTGAACCATTACATTATGTTCACAGACTTCACTCACCTGACAATATGAATCATAAAGAACAATACAGTACTTTCGACAATTTAATAAAAAATACATTGAAATAGCTAACCAAAAAATGTCGCCGACCGCGTCAACGCTACAAGTGGAGTGACTAGAAAAGTAGGAAACTTTTTGAGCCTGTCAAGCCAAACGTTTTTATTATTTAATTTAAAACGGGAAATTAGGAACAAAAAGTGCAGTGATTTTCATTAAAATCAAGAATTCTGACTTAGTTTTTTTTGGGGGGGGGGTGAATGGATCTGCAGCCCCATAGTCCCCCTAAATTCGCCACTGGCTCCAATATGTAAAAGCATGAAGAACATATTATGACGATTCTTAGTGGCATTGTTTTAAAACAACTCAGAATAATATTCCTAATTTGGGAATTTCAACGTATGAGCCAATATTTATCTACAATCGTAGTTTAATTGAAAAATCCGACAATTTGCAAAGAGTGGCGTCATTTTTCGAAGATCCACTTTCCAATATGCAAGGTATATTGCAAAAATATGAAACAAGTCAGATTTTTCAGTTCGCCAATGATATATGTAATTAAAGCAGAGAATCATAGTTACGGTTGCGGATAAAATATTTTGACTAATTTTCAATAATATTACGAAAGTTCTTGTTTTTTTCCACCATTGAACACTTGACGATATAAGGAAAAAAAATTCCTGGTTGCCGTGTGCAGGTAGGAGGGGTTGTTATCCAAGTAAAAATGTTATTGGAGACTACAGATAGCCTCGCAATTTCCTCTTTAACCCTTTATGTCCTGACGGGACATTAAAGTCCCACTTTTATCACGCTTATATCTTTGTATTATGACCTTTTTCCTTGGCGGAATTCGCAAAAATACGCTGAAATACGCTAGTTCCAACAGCAAGCAGTAGATAGCAGTTGAAGGCAGGAATTTAAAAAAAATTGTTAATTTAATTAATTAAGTTATTTTAATTAATTAAAAAAGTTTTCTTTCTCCTTCCTGGGGTTATTCTGCCTGATAACTTATCTAATAGTTCAAAGATAAAATTGCAAATTCGCTGGTAAATTAATTTGGGACATAAAGGGTTAATCCAGAATTAAGGCGTGTGTGAAATTCTAAGACAGAAAATTGGACTTCGCTGCGCAATAGTCTACCAACTCTAAAATACGTATTTTGTGACATAATCAGTGGCGAATTCAGAGGGGGTATCGGGCTGCTGCGCCCCCCCCCCCGCGAGCTAAATCAGAATTCTTGATTGAATTTAAAATCAGAACAACTATTTGTTCTTAATTTCCCTTTAAAAAATAATAAAAACGTGACAACATTGCTTTCTGGCTTGACAGGCTCCAAAATTTTCCTTGTTTTCTAGTCATTCCACTTATACTTGTAGCGTTGATTGCGGTCGAAAACATTTTTTGTCTAGTTATTTCATTGTTTTTTCTTATAAAATTATCGAAAGTTTTGCACTGTTCTTTATGGTTCTTATAGTCAGGTGGGTAAAGTCTGTAAAGTTAAAGTGTTTTGATTTACATTAGCCATGAGGTTTGACATTCGTCACGACGATACAAAAATTTTTTGACCTCAACCCCTCCCCCCCCGAACCAGAGTTCTGGATTCACCACTGGACATAATTCTTTCTTAAAATATGATAGAAAACCTGCAATGTTGAATTTTTCCACAATTAATTGTTGGATTGTTAAATGCGCTCGTCATACTTGTTTGATGATGAGGCAGAATTTTTTAGGATAATCCGTAGCCGAAACAATTGTTTATTTAAATTGTATGGCTAAACACTTGATACTGCTAAATGAAACTAGATACTTTAACCGTTACAATAACTGTGTGAACTGTGTAATTTTAGTATTTACAGATTTATCGAGGTCAGATACGGTTTCTTAGGTTTTGAAATAGTTGATAGTTTGTGAGGGCCATTTCTATCTGACCTTTGCATCAAATGATTGATGGGAAGCATTTCCAACAGTTAGAAGAAAAGAAAAGAGAAAATGAAAAAAAATGCTATTAAAGAAGAGAAAATTGTTTTCTGGTGACTCAAAAAATAGAAAAAGAAAACCTCAAAACAAAACAATCAAAAAGAGAAGTTTATGAAGAACCAATACTGCAAAGCCGTCTTATAAAAAAACCTAAATGAGTCCACTAAATCTGCAGTGGAGCGGAGAATAAAGACAACTACGTTATGTGAATTATTACTAGTCTTACTTGCTTATTACTATTCTTAAACTAATTGTCTTTATTCTTAAATTGTTAGCTACGGTAACTATTGTTAAATCTTAAATCATTGTCATTATTCACAAATTGTTAATTATTGATAAATCTTTAAAAATCTGTCTTTATTCTTATATTGTCAACTATTGTTAAATCTTGGAAAATTGTTTTATTCTTAAATTGTCACATAAAATAAAAAATAGGTTTATTTTCCACTCAAAATCTAGTTTTCCCTAATTTCTCAGTGTTAACGGGTAAAACCGGATACTTTGACTTTTTCTACAAAAAAATCATTAGTAAAAAAGTGATGAAACTGTGACTTTTCCTGAAAGATATATTAAACTCTGATAAATAAAGTATATTTTAGTCAAATTTGACCAGCTTTGTGTCGAATAGTGTAGCCCCAACAGACTTTCAAACCTTAGGTATCCCATTTTACCCCACTTTCCCCCTAAGTATTTCCTGCATATGAGTTCCTGCACGAAGGCTAAAGTAACAGCATATTCCGTTTCACATATTCATTATTCAATGCGATAATTTCAATGCAGTGATACAATAAAGATATTCAACAACTGTCCCTTGAAGAAAAAGTAAATGCAAATACTTCTCACCGGAGAATAATAATCCCGGTAATTTCGCCCCTTTGTGGAGAAAAGGATTATACTTGTAATAATAATCAATTTAATTCCGGTAAAGGAAACTCCTTTGGGGTGCAGCAAGAAAGGAGACTAGCATTTCCTTAACAATGATCTTCTTTGGGACTTGTGAAAAGAATACAGTTGGAAACTTTTCTTTAAATTAAAATGAATACGAATAAATGTTTTGAAATTCAATAAAACACTCCCAACTAAATTATTCATTGTTGTCTCTACAGCTTATTCAGAAGGTAAAAAGAATTTAAAGGGCATTTAAAGTTAAAATGTAATTTTCTCTTTCGCTTAATTTACACTGACAACTGCATCTTATGTATTATTACGTTTTAATTAAGAATGTAGTTGTCAAATTTTTTCCTTTCTCTTAACAAACTCTCTCTCTTTCTCTCTGCGTTCCTTCGTGAACTGCAACTAATTTATTCCTCTTTTTAAAACTTGTGGTGTTAAATTAGATTTGGTACTTATGAATAGGATGAATGTGTAGGGTTTGTTTTGAAGAGGATTTCAGTGTTTTGACAATGGGCCTTTTTTAGTTCTTTATGTCAGAGGCCCCCCAAAATGCTGCAAAGTTACGAAAACTGTCAGAAAACACCGGCTGCAAGTATTCCGCTTTAACATTTTTATTCAACAAGAGTGGACTTGCTTTATTTTGGTAATTGCTGTTTGATGTATAAAGAGGTAAGTTGTTTATATGATTAGAAACCTTAAGCTTATTTGTTTAGTTTCCTGTGATATCTTTTCTCGCTACGTCTTAGTGTGAAGTTTGTCTTCGTAAAAAATGATTAATGAAGTTATGATTAATGAAGTTGAAGAAAATGTGTGGTTGCTTGTGCGCTCCTATGTCTTTAACAAAAGATTGTTATTGTAAGAAGAGTCAAGATTTATATCTACATGAGGCATCTTCTGGATATTGTGTTTTTCATCTAGTTACTATGTACCTAGGTACATAGGTACTAGTGAGTTACTAGTACATATGTACCTAGTTACAACGAAACATGAAAAAATAAAATTAAACCTTTATAAGGCCGTGGTAAGAATACTTACCACCAAATTCATTAATTTTTAAATGCATTTTTTAAGGTTGACATAAGTTCTCGCCAATTTTTTTCGATGAAACAAAAACCGAGATGTTCCGATTATTTTCTCAAACCATAATGAAGTGTCTGGACTTGCTAATTAATTATTAACTAGCAAAATTAATTAACAAGAAATTAATGCCATCAAATAAGCTAAATGAGTTTATTTTCTTAAATGAATCTTAATCCGAAAGTCATTTTATTGTAACACTACTAATAAAAAATGGCCATTTAAAGGGTCGCCTGATATCTTTAAGAAAGAGTCGAGTAAATACAGTCGAATCGCGATATAGCGAACCCGGTATATAATGAACCCTCGGTTACAGAGAACCTTTCACATGGTCCCAACTGAAGCCCTATGTTAATAATGAATTTTCATACGTTTACAACGAACAGCAAACGCTAGAGACTCGGTTATAGCGAACTGAAAATTTCTAAAACTTCAAACTTTTCACTTGCCCAAAGGGACATTCTTTACTAATTGTGCTCAAGTCAACCCAACTTCTACAAGAGTAACCCCTTTTGCACGAAATACTCTGGTCCAGAGACCACATTCCTCGCCTATTGTACTTTTGTTAGAGTCGCTGCTAACCCCATAAGTGGGACAAAGGAACAATAGGCAAGGCTCTTTACAGTTTTTATCTCCCCTCCTCCCCCCCGATGGACACTTGGTCTGGTGTCCACCAAAGAAGGGAGGGGGGGGGGACTTTCTGGTCAGACGACCTAGGAGAAATCCCGTGTTTTCTCTGCAATTTCAGTTTAATTGCTTGTCATTCTGTGAACTTTGCAGTGACCATGGCTAACGCTGGCAAGCGAATTATACTTTATTTGTCCCTGATTACTAATGAAAATATTATGTTATTAAAAAGTTTATTATAGGAGTAGTATCTTAGCATGTTAGGATATTTTTTTTGCAAATATGGATACAACGAACCTCGGTTAAAGCGAACTTCTGAGTCGGTCCGTTGAGGGTTCGTTATAACGGGGTTTGACTGTATTTATTCAAGATAAATATTAATTTTATACAGATAATTTCAAAAGCCTCGCGTTTCCTGAAGTTTGATATTTGAACATAATTAAGTGAAGACTTAGAGATAGAGTAGATACAAAATGTCTTGAAATGACATTTCATTTTTTTCTCGAAATATTAGAGATGGAAAGGTTATGAGATTGATATATGACACTCCACAAGATTCAAGTATTTCACTCTATAAATTACAACTTCTCTCATTATGCATCTGTTTATCCACCCTAACGAGAATTAACTGGTATAATGTTGTCTTGTTATTTTCTGCTTCAAGTTTATTAACAACTTTCAATAACGAGTCTTTTTTAGGCTCAGTATCATCGTTCAGTGAAGGCAAATGTTCAATATGAAGAGATACGAACATTTTTCTGGGGAAAGGCACACAATTGTTTACAGGGAAAGCAGTTAAGCCTAAGTCTTTACAGGTCACAGACAAATGTCGACCCGGAGACGAATGAGGATCTGATTGTTTATTCAGAAACGAGGAATCAAATGTTTAACGAAACAGAAAGAAGTAAAATAGCATAAACAGGTCACAGACAAATGTCGACCCGGAGACGAATGAGGAGCTGCTTGTTTATTCAGAAACGAGGAATCAAATGTTTAGCGAAACAGAAAGAAGTAAAATAGCATAAACAGGTCACAGACAAATGTCGACCCGGAGACGAATGAGGATCTGATTGTTTATTCAGAAACGAGGAATCAAATGTTTAACGAAACAGAAAGAAGTAAAATAGCATAAACAGGTCACAGACAAATGTCGACCCGGAGACGAATGAGGATCTGCTTGTTTATTCAGAAACGAGGAATCAAATGTTTAACGAAACAGAAAGAAGTAAAATAGCATAAACAGGTCACAGACAAATGTCGACCCGGAGACGAATGAGGGAAATGCCGACCCGGAGACGAATCAGGGGCTTCTTGTTTATTCAGAAATAAAGAATCAATTTTTTAACGAAACAAAAAGAAGTAAAATAGCATAAACAGGTCACAGACAAATGTCTACCCGGAGACGAATGAGGAGCTGCTTGTTTTTTCAGAAACGAGGAATCAAATGTTTAACGAAGCAGAAAGAAGTCAAATAACATAAACAGGTCACAGACAAATGTCTACCCGGAGATGGATGAGGGGCTGCTAGTTTATTCAGAAATGAAGAATCAAATGTTTAACGAAGCAGAAAGAAGTAAAATAACATAAATAAATGTCTCCTACATTTTGTCACCACAGCCTATTTAATTGAAATGATAATAATGGCGCTTGGTAAACTGTCTGTCTACTATTAGTTAACTATTTGCTTGACAAGAAAATTGATTACTTGAACTAAATTAATATTTTTGTATGCAGTAAAACCCCAGTTAACCGAACTCGGATTAACCGAAACCGGGTTAACCGAAATGCCTCTGAAATAAACGCAGATTATACTGGAAGGAAATAATCGCGAAGACGACACTTTTCTGCAAAGATATCTCCACTTTTTTCTTTTAGGCCTCCCCAAGACGGTCAGTGATTAATTTTAGAATGATAACATTAAAATTAATGGGTATTAACGATATTAATTACGATACTGTTTATCTGATATGTGCATTGCCTCTTGAAAAAGATTTAACTTCAGTAAAGAACATGAGTGTAGCCTTCAAAGACGGTTTTGAATTCATTTTACACTGAAAACATTTCAGAATTACATACTGTAATTAGATACAAACAATAGTAGATGTGCATGGCTTAACTGAAAACATCATTATCCGAAACGGCTCTCTCCCCCTTTAGTTCTGTCACTGCACTGTAATTTGCTTCCCTCTGGTCTGCTTAGCATCTACTTAATCCCTTGCTGTCTACGAAATGCATTTGTGACCCCTGCATTGGGTCGACACCAAAATATGGTGATCCGACTGGTCATACATAGCAAAAGTCTGTCCAAGCAATGTTAAGATAAACTGTGGGTTATAATCCGTTGCTGAGAGCATATTTTTGCCGCTGTTGGCGACTCGCCCCGTTCAGGCCATGTGCTTGCTGCGAACAGAGAGATATATTTCTTCCCTCTCTCTTTGCAGACCGAATGACGTCATTGGGTTAGTCTTTGGTTGATCGTTTGCTTAATTTTGCTTTGCTTTTGATATATGTTTGTTATTCTGGCGTGGGAAAGGCATTCTATTTCGTATATTGAATATGTAAGGCATCACCAAATGCCTACAAAATAGCATTTTTAATTGTTCAGGCGTAGAACATTATAGCAGTGATTCTCAACTTTTCAGTATTTGCAAAATAATTTTCAGTCATAATTTTCATCGCCCCCCTCCTCTCATAAAATTACAATATATACAATAATAGTAATTTTTTGTATTTTGATGCTAAAGCTGCACCTCGACCTAACAAACCTTACAAATTACCAAAAATAAGTAAATTTATTAATATTTGGCAACACCGATCCAAGTTCCGATTCCACCCTCCACCAATGAGTTTTCTGCACTGAAAAACAAGAGCATATCGAATGCTATTGACTATTTCCAACATACTTTTTTTGCGAAACAGATTTTCTGCGGTGGCTGCTTTGAAGACAAAATACAGATCGGAGCTAAATATAGAAAGATGATTCAAAACTCCTTTGAAAAACTTCGCTGTGCAAGACAGGCCCAAAGAAGTGTCTAATAATTATTAAACTTGTTTTGAATTCAGTAATCATAAATCAATTATTAAATACATTGGGCAGCATCGATACAATCCTATTTATAAGTTCATTATAACAATGCTAATGTGTATTTTATTTTCTATTATGTTAGAATGTATTTTGTTTTACTTTCCTTTCAGTATATTTAATCAATTTTTTAAATATTTTCTTCTCTATATGTTCGCGCCTCCTATTTAGTGTTATCACGCGCCGCTAGAGGGACGCGTCCCACATGTTGAGAATCGCTGCATTATAGAATTGTTTTATGAAACATTACTTAATGTATTTGAACTCTTCTATCTAGAAACCTGTAGATGTACGTAATTTGTTGCTTGGTTTCCTCTTAATTTCAGAGCTCATAAGTGCGTAGAAAATAACGCATGCATGTGAAAGGATTACTTATGAGTCTAGATTGCAAATTTTACGAAACACTGAGCGTAGCTTTTTTGTTTGCTTGTTTGAAATACTGTTTTTGTGCACGGCTTTTTACTTTCTCGTATACGGAGTTATACAAAGAGAAAGTATTGTAATCGTCAAAAAATTCGAACTCGAGATTTTGACGAATCTCTACGTTTTAGACCTCCCTGAGTCCGAAAAACACAATTTTGGAATTGTGTCTCTCTGTGTCTGTGAACACGATAACTCGAAAACTATTAGAGCTACGGGGATGAAATTTGATATGTGGTCTTTAAACATAATTTGTAGGTGTCTTTCAAATTTTGGACAAAATCCGCCTACGGGAAGTCAGTCTGTCTGTATATCCGAAGTCATGTGAACACTATAACTCAAAGACTTGAATAGCTAGATGGATAAAATTTCGTACACAGTTTTATCGTCATGAATGTAGGTCGGTATAAAATTTTGGGCCAAATCCGTCAACGGGCTGACCGTCTGTCAGTCTGTATAATCGCATACTTGTATCTCATAAGCCCTTTGGCTTAGGTAAATAAAACCTGATATCGCGGATGCTAACATTAATTATAGATCTATGCCCAATTTCCATCTCAATCGGTTAAAAAACAGGTGTTCTAATTGCATATTTAGTTCAAAATGCACATTACGACTGTGTGTTGGCGAGCGCTTATTTTACTTAAGTGAGTATGGTTGGCGTTTGACCTTGGCGGAAATTGTAGCAGCCGCAAACACGTGCTTCGGAAATTATGACAATCCCCAAAACGAAACTTTGTTTTGACATTCTCCAGATGGACTCCTGTGATTAACCAGAGGTGTAGTAAAATGTTGTGCGATATCTAGAGTAAGATTTCGTACTTAAAAACGTCAAATAAGGTTGTTGTACCTTAACGCGCGTAAAAATTGCGAACAGACGCAATTTTTTCTGCAAAATATTAAGTTTTTGGGAATTCATAAATTTTATATGTTTCATTGTAAATCACCATTCATAATTTTTTTTTCAAAATAACCAGGCCTTGGGTAAATACCCCAAAAATACTTACCTACCAACTGGGTGTTTACCCACTCCACATTACTGGTCGTATGCGAGAAAGTTTCGGGAGGCCACTTCCGCTTGTTTTGTATTTACAGAGCGCGTCACTTGTAATGCATTCTAGTGAAATTTTGTGGCGCTTGCGGAGCCGGCTCTAGAGGCTTCTGAATAAGCGAACTTTCATTATATCTTCCCGACTAGCGCATGACTTTTTAATTTTTACAATTTTATGGATATGCTTTAACACTTGAACACGCACCACACAGCCGTCTCTAGAGCTCATGTGGCTCCTATCCTGTTTGGTATAGATGTAGGTGGACTTTATTGAGTTGCAAATAAATAGCATACAGAAGAATGGCAAATGAAGAAATTACAAAGCTGGTATTTATATATAGAATTGACAACCAAATAAAGTAATATATGCAATGTCTTGATTATCATGGTGTGAATGAAAGAAAAATGATGAGTGAAGATGCCAAATTTCCTTATATGCCCTCGCGTTTCTTTCTCTACAAATATTGTCACTAATTTTCCCAGCAAACGTAAACGAAACATGAAAAGAGAAGAAAAACATAAAAAATACAAGACCTAATAAATTAAAACACCGGAATCATAACTTTTCTTTCCACACCTTTGTGAATAATAATGGAGAGAAAAAAGGAACAGTGTTTATATATAGAAGTCAGGCTTTTCCGACACCTTTAAAAATTTGTTAAAAATTAAGAAAGTCACGTTGTAGCTTCAAATTACTCTTATTAGAAGGGGATTTGTTTTAACTTCACAACAATATAAAAATTATAGATCTCCGATGAAAATGAACTTATGCGGAATATTTGCGAAAATAGGCAAAAATCCACCCGAATTTACGACTTAAAATTAAATATAGAAAAATCTAATTCGAATTTTAAGATAATTTTTACGGCTTCACCTCCCTCTTGTGCTAACGATCAATGTGCTAAATTCGGTCCCGTTAAGTCGAATGGTTTGGGCGTGCAAAAGAGTAGATAGAAACGAACATACATAGAGTAAGGATGATTAACCTACACCCCCCCCCAAGGAAAAAAGTCTAAAAATTACATGTTTTACTAAAGGAAGGGCAAAATTTGGCATTATTCCGAACTTCTATGGATATTGCAGCTATTTATTACAAGAACGTTCAAATACTCGTACTCTGTCGAATGAAATGAACAGATCTTAAAGTAATAGCATTGGTACGACAAAGGAAACCGGTTCTTAAGTCGTTCCACCTATATCCTAAGTCGTACTTTGGAAGCAAATAGAGCAAAACACCTTAATTTACTATTCTTTGAGTGAACTATTCGATGTTATCTTCGGTCAACCCTTTTGGATTTCCACGTTCAGTATATTTGTTTAGTTCTAGAAGGTGTCGTCGCAGTTTCGGCTTAAGAATATTATACTTTCGTTGCAGCCCATATCACAACTACGGTAATTTTCTTAATGCCACGCAAACAACTTCTTGTCTCTTAGTATTATCGGTACCTTTTGTCACATTTATGGACCCTGCCGAAAAACTGGAAAAAGCACATTTCACATTACATATTAAAAAGAAGAATATTCTCTTCCTAGAAACGATATATATCTTCAGATGTGCAAGAGATCACGATTTAAGCCTCGTTTGTGC
>BGPR01003417.1:62762-79742 GCA_013235015.1 Araneus ventricosus
GAATAACCCCAACATCTAATCAGGTAGACAGCGATGTTCCACGCTCAAACGTATGATGTTCATGAGTTAATTTGGCAGTAGAGTCCGTAGCTCGGTCAAAGCAATTCGAAGATGCTGTAGGTTTGAGTAGGGGAATGAACCTCTAACATCTAATCAGGTAGACAGCGATGTTCCACGCTCAAACGTATGATGTTTATGAGTTATTAGTGGCAGTGAGTCCGTTGCTCGGTCAAAGCAATTCGAAGATGCTGAAGGTTTGAGGAGGGGAATAACCTCTAACATCTAATCAGGTAGACAGCGATGTTCCACGCTCAAACGTATGATGTTCATGAGTTAATTTGGCAGTAGAGTCCGTAGCTCGGTCACAGCAATTCGAAGATGCTGTAGGTTTGAGAGGGAAACCTTCAACATCTAATCAGGAGACAGCGATGTTCCACGCTCAAACGATATGATGTTCATAGAGTTAATTTGGCAGTAGAGTCCGTTAGCTCGGTCGACATCGAAGATGCTGAGGTTTGAGTAGGGGATTAACCTCTAACATCTAATCAGGTAGACAGCGATGTTCCAGGCTCAAACATATGATGTTTATGAGTTCATTTGGCAGTCGAGTCCGTTGCTCGGTCAAAGCAATTCGAAGATGCTGAAGGTTTGAGGAGGGGAATAACCTCTAACATCTAATCAGGTAGACAGCGATGTTCCACGCTCAAACGTAGATGTCTTATGAGTTAATGGCAGTGAGAGTCCGTGCTCGGTCAAGCAATTTGAAGATGCTGATAGGTTTATGTAGGAATACCTCTAACATCTAATCAGGTAGACAACGATGTTCCACGGCCTCAAACATATGATGTTCATGAGTTAATTTTGGCAGTAGAGTCCGTAGCTGCTCGGTCAAGCAATTCGAAGATGCTGAAGTTTTGAGGTAGGGATGAACCTCTAAAATCTAATCAGTAGACAGCGATGTTCAACCATGCTCAAACGTATAGATGTTCAAGAGTTGCATTTTGACAGTAGAGTCCGTTAGCTCGTCAAGCAATTCGAAGATGCTGAAGGTTTGAGGAGGGGAATAACCTCTAACATCTAATCAGGTAGACAGCGAGTTCCAGCTCAAACGTATGATGTTCAAGTGAGTTATTTGGCAGTAGAGTCCTTGCGCTCGGTCACAGCAACCTGAAGATGCTGAAGGTTGCGAGTAGGGATTAATCCCTAACATCTAATCAGGTAGCAAAGTACGTTCCACGCTCAAACGTAGATGTTCAAGCGAGTTACATTTGGCAGTAGAGTCGTGTAGCTCGGTCAAGCAGCAATTCGAAGATGCTGAAGGTTTCCAGGAGGGGATGTAACCTCTAACATCTAATTCAGGTAGACAAGCGATGTTCCAGCTCAAATGTCAGATGTCCTATGAGTTCATTTAGTAGAGTCCGTTGCTCGGCAAAGCAATTGAAGATGCTGAAGGTTTGAGAGGGAAACTCTCTAACATCTAATCAGGTAGACAGCGATGTTCCACGCTCAAACGTATGATGTCTAGCGAGTTAATTTGGCAGAGAGAGTCCGTTGCTCGGTCAAAGGCAATTGAAGATGCTGAAGGTTTGAGGAGGGGATATAACCCTAACATCTAATCAGGTAGACAGCGATGTTCCACGCTCAAACGTATGATGTTCAGAGTTACATTTGGCAGTAGAGTCCCTCAGTGTCAAGCATTGAAGATGCTGAAGGTTTGAGAGGGAATAACCTCAACATCTAATCAGGTAGACAGCGATGTCTCCAATGCTCAAACTATGATGTTCATGAGTTAATTTGGCAGTAGAGTCCGTTGCTCGGTCAACAGCAATTCTGAAGATGCTGAAGGTTTGAGAGGAATAACCTCTACACATCTAATCAGGTAGAAGCGATGTTCCAGCTCAAACGATATGATGTTCATGAGTTAATTTGGCAGTGAGTCCTGTGCTCGCGTCAAAGCAATTGAAGATGACTGAAGGTTTGAGTGAGGGGAGAGGGTTAATGCAAACAACATGTCTCCCTAGAGAATCGCATAGCATATACATGCTCAATGTGATTAAAGTTCGGAAAGCTTTCTAGCCAATCCATCTTGCCTACTTATTTCACATCTATATTTATTTATTTTGGGCGAATCAATCGCACTTTTTTTTATGATTTTTCTTTCAATTTTGAAACCGTTATATGATTTTGAATAATTTTTCATTATATTAATATTTTATTGGTTTATTTTGTGTGTTTTAGTAAGATTTAACAGTTTTGAAGCATGAATTGTGATTAATATGCAGGATGAATTAAGAATTATTGGTTGACAAGAACCTTCTGCATTCTAGCTGTTTAATCAAATTAATGCGAGCGTTTAACAGATGCGCGAGAGAATGTGCCGGAATTTTCTTTATTGCCTTCTTGAAGGGAGAGCTTCACTTCATTTTTTCTTCTACCTGTATGGCGAGCGTGAGTGAAAATGCCGTTTCTGGTCACTGTTACATAAATACCACCTATCTATTTTTTGAGATTAAAGAACTGAATTTTTCGCTACTAATAATGTTTATTTCGAAATTGCTTTCTTCATTGTGGTCGGACCATAGGTTTCATGTTGATATAAGATGTTAAAACAATTGAAATATCTGTTATTGTGAAAATCTAGTTTTTTTCTTCCTCTTGAAATTCAATTAAATTGAAATAGGTGGTGTTGTTCGTTAAGGACGATATACTTGATTGTACGTGCTAATATTTTAATCAACGCTACGCAGTGTACGAATCACCTGCAGGCATGAATCACGCATCTGCTGTAAGTCGCGATCCTGCAGTTGTAAATCACGTGAGTCTACGAACATCTGCCCGGTGCCGAATCACCTGCAGTCTACGAATCACGCTGCACTGCAGTCTACGAATCACGCATCACCCAGTGTACGAATACCCGCAGAGTACGGATCACCCTCCAGGTGTACGATCACTCCGTAGTCTACGAATCACCTGCAGTCTACGAATCACCTGCAATGCAGTCTACAAATCACGCATGGGTGACATTAACATAGACCCCAAAAATAAAATCATGTATGTTTACTAGTAATCAGAAAACAATGATTTTTTTACATGCAGCAGATAAAATGCGCATTATTGTAGAAAGAAATAAAATTATGAAGAATTGGAAGATTTTTTAAAAAAAAGTAATATTAGATTAGAAGGAGTGGAAATCTGTGGTCTTCTAATCTGCAGAAAGTTTTCATAAGAGTATTAGTCCACATTTTTG
Organism: Araneus ventricosus; assembly: GCA_013235015.1. Lineage (NCBI taxonomy): Eukaryota > Metazoa > Arthropoda > Arachnida > Araneae > Araneidae > Araneus > Araneus ventricosus. The sequence continues at coordinate 66,010 of BGPR01003417.1, forward strand.
ATAATACCATTCAACATTTGTGAACTGTAGCACAGAAAGATTAGACTCGAGACCAGTTTTACTGAAGATCCACCTTGAAATACGTTCAGTGAACTTTAAAGTTGTTCTGATCCAACGTTCTCACCTTGGTGTAAGTGTTCGAATATGGCGTGACAAGTGTCTGAGAGAGTCATTGGAACACAGTTGAAATTACGAGGTCCATCCTAAGCAATTTTCGTGTAGCCTCAAAATGGGGCATTGATTTGACAAATTTAAATCAAATCGCCCTAGAACAGAAATGATTAATTACAGATGAGTAATGCAACGGTGAGTCATTTTGCGGCCAGAGTAGAAACGCGGTATTCTGCTTTAGTGTTGGGTTGAATTGCTGGTAATTGAAAATCTGTTGTTAACTAAGTTCCTCATTTCCTATGATTTCTGACTAATAATTTCTAAATTTTGAAAACCTCTCTAGTTGAATAAAATAATAAAATTAAAAAAATATTTTAGCTTGCTTTATTAGTGCACTAGAAAGCTGGATTTTTATCAAATCATGGGCGTCGAAACGAAATCGGGAAAAATTTGAGGTGCTTATTGAAATATCTAAGAAGATTGAAATTTAATAACATTTATTGTATGTTTTAATGTTTAATGAATGATTAGGAAGTCTTTTCTAATGGTGCATTATTTGCACTCGAGAAGCAAATAAGCAAAACAAGAACCCTGAGACCCAAATGTATAATTTTCGACCAATTTTACAAAAAATTGAGATTGATACTCTTTGATAGGGGTTTATGAATAGTATATATAATTAATTTATTTATTTTATATTAATTAATATAATTAATAAATAAATACAATCTACTGATATAATTAATTGTTGCAGTAGTTACTAGATGACAGCATGGGACCATCCAAAACATTGGACAAAGCTGGATTCAAGGGCTTTAAATGGAAAACAACTTTGTAAATAAAAACAGCAGACGTTCATTAAATGGACTCTGGAGTCTCACAGTATAGCAAGTGACGTCATCTACTAGCGGCACATAAAACCATTCGGGCTATTATGCTGAAGGTATGGGTCACATGTTTGTATTGTATTCCTGCCCTATCTTTCGTTACAGAAGATGCTATATTTGATAATAAATAATTATATTTTACCAGTTTTCCATGCTGAACTTCTGCCCTCCTGCACACACTTTGCCTACAAATATTTAGAGAGGTTTTGTATACTTTCGGTTAGTTCGTCACCCTTACGATTCTTTGTTTTGCGTCCATATTTTGAAAACAACATATTCATACTTTTACTACTAATAAAAGTGTTTTCAAAAGCTCCTTCATTTTCTACATTTTACTACTTCGCCTTTGCTATATTTCGTGATTCCTTAGTAAAATTATTATAGTCTTAAAATCATATATTTTCAAATTCATTACCAGATGGAGTAACTAATCTATATGCAATTATAATTCAATAAAAATCAATTTATTAACTAAAAGTTGCTAATTTCCGAAAGATTAAATATTGCACTTTCATCGAACAATACATTTTCACAAATGCCATCAACACTCTAGAACATCAAGAAGGGGAGGAGAAATCGATAACGAAATTCCATCTTTACAAACCAGAAATGCGTCATGTTGTAAATGAAAGCTTTGAAAAACGAATGTTTTATTAGATAATATTGCTTCTGCATTTTTACATTCTAATGTTCCAACCTTAATTTAAAATCAAATTTGATCAAACCTAGAATGCATGTGCCGAAGAAATGCTATCTCTGGACATGTGGATCAGAGAAACTGTGACATAGACGATAAAGAATCCGTAAAGAGCTTGGACAAATGTGTATGTAACAGAGAGAGAAGTATGGTTATTCATGCGTTCCAAAGTAATTCCAATAGTGTTAGTCATAAGAAAGAAAAAAGACGCGCCTTATCGTGAACAAGGCAAGCTTCCGCTTCCTGCACCTGGATCAAATTGATTGGCCCGGCCGCCGCGAATTGCAACCGGTCTCTGTGGCCGACGCATAATAGCCGCATTACCAGCAACGCATGCAAGTAACCTTCCAACACAGATGCGTTCCCCGCCATCGACGATGACAAAGAGCATCATCATTATCGCACACTCCAGGAAGCGAGAGTCTTCGCTTATAGGGCAAACTTCCTCGCTCCGTATTTGAGGTGTTCCTGGAGGAATATCAAGTAGAAATTCAAGTAACACTTGGTAATTAAATTGTGATATTCAAATTCATGTCATCAATACATGGGATTCTACTCAAATCTATTTTCTTTACAGATGTTCCATACGTCTACTTCCAACTATCAAAGTGGTAGCGCTGTAGATATAGGGAACATCTGTGAAAAGAGTGTAAGATAATACACTATTGATTCCTTCCTACCTCTTGATGTCAACTCACCCTTTAATACAGGAGACTGTGATAGGACTCTCTAGGAATATACATATGACTCACTACTTACTTCGACGCCAGCGTCACTTACACTTATATCCAAGTGGTAGGTTGTAGATATATGGGGACATCTGTGAAGAAATGGTAAGAATCAGGAACTGATTCCTTAAACAACTTTTCCATCACAATTATCACAACATTATACATTAAATTTTCAAATAAAAATGATAAATAGATAATCGTTATTTGCCAGAGAATTATTTATTAATATTCATTTCATTTTTTAAACAAAAAATGAAATGATTATCAATAAATTATTTTCTAAATATAAGAAATATTTCCAATCTTTAGAATCTTTTGTTTTTTATTACAAATAACCCAATTGTTTTTTTTCTTTTTTATGTTGCATTAAAATTTGTGTTATAAAATGCACAAAGAGAAAAGCGCTTATCACTTCAACAACATCTGAGTGTTATTGTAAAGATATTGTGGTCTGAGTTTCCACTAAAATTACGACACAGACAAACTGTTATTCAAGCGTGCATCAAGTGTGCATTCAATAAATTATTAACAAACAGAATATTTTTTAATTAAAAGGCATTGTTCTTGTCAAGAAGTTTGATGAGTCCTGTCACAGCTTCAGCATATTTTATCTTAATGAGAAAACTGAAACATAACTAAATTAGAATTTGTAACCTGGAGTCACATTCACAGAGAATTTCCTTTAAAAATTCAATTTAGGAAATTCAAAGTTACGTTTTCCTGTAAGAAAATTCGTTCTCAGAAGAGTTTTATTTTTCTGGATTCAGATGAGATTATTCTAAGATGAAAACTTAAAGACAGAAAATATCAAATAATTTAAAATCTTATTGAGATAAGACTATTTATTAAATGTACCGATCAGTTTATACATGACTTCCAGCATTGAAAGTTCAAAGTGGAAAGGAATTTATTCCAAGCTGAAAAAGAAAAAACAGCAAGCTAGAAAACAACAGTAACAAATACAACAATATTTTTTGATTAGGAACGTTTACTCTGAGACACGAAACAATAAATCTTCAACAAAGATTTAACTGCATTTAATTCTATATTTCTATTCTGTTTCTTTCTCAAACTCATACACCTTTTTCATCTCTCAATATGCGTAGGAACATGAGATTTAATCAAATATACTTATTTTGGTTCTTTCGTTGCACGTCGTATTTCAACTGATGTTTAAACTTACGATCCAATCAATTTCAAAATACCTTCGAGATTGAATTCGACACGACGTTAGAGAAACGATTTGAGGGAAAACATATCTAAAACACCAGACAGAAAAACTAAATTTGGAATAATTCCCAGCTATCCCATGTCATTAGTTATTCATAAATGGCTCTTCTTTGTTCAAAGAAAATCTCGTGAATTCCATGATGTCGCAGATTAAAACTCAGACAATATTCTGACACTTCACATTAGCGCCCGCGTTGTGAGAGCTAGCGTAACAAAAAATGGCTGAAACGTCCAATCTTATCCGAGGCAAGGAAAAGGTCTTGAATTTAGAGCCAAACTTTAATTCTTCGCTGACAGCGGATAAGAGAAAGTTAGGCCTTTTACTACTAGGATGTCAGACCTGCAATCTTCAGCTTAGTTCTTCCGTCGTCAAAAATGTTTTTTAACCCATTATCTTAATTAAAAAGCCATGTACTTGTTTTTTGATATGTATCTTGTTTCACAAAGCAGAATTGTATCTCAGAAAAATTTCTTTTTTGGAATCGGATTCTTCATTTTTAGATTGCGATGTATGAAAAATAAAAGCCAATCAGGCTGTCTAGTAGTAAGTAGAAAACGATTAATTTAATGAGAAGAAATGAACGTATAGATATACGGATGTAATGTTCGTCTGAAATTTAGAATCTACTAGTTTATATAATATGATTTTTTCTAATTGAAGAAAATATCCGCAGATTAGGGAATTTAACAATGGTGTTTTTTTAGAATGGGAAGTTCAGCAATTTTTATAACGGTTATATTAATGCTCAAAATGAACAACAATAACATTTGAAAAAAAAAGTGTGCACGTTTCATTGTCATAAAGTTGCACCTCGATTTCCTTGGGAAAACGATCCATTTGGCGCGAAACGGTCTGCTTGATCATCTTCGCCAAACAGGCGAACAACCGTTCCTGCTATGAATATTTTGCTATCTTTCTATATCTTCCGACCATCGCATCAGATAAATACAGCGAAAAGATGAAGCATCCGTTGTACCTAAAGGTAAGCAATAATAAGAGCAATACGTAAATCCTTCAAACGAAATGATCTGAGTTATTATCAAATGTGTCGAAAATTAAAGGGAGATTTCGACCGAAATGCAAAAGATTTGGAGTGTATCCAGTTGAAGGATGAATTAATCCATTATAAATATTTTGGTGAATTAATAATGCGTTCTGAAGGTTAACACCTCTCTCCTGAAGGGTGAGAATACTTGATTCAATGGCAGGATTCAAACGCTCAGTTTGACCGTTCGTTTGTGGATGAAAGGGTGACGTGTGACTTAATTTTATGCCGAGTGTTTTATTAATTAAAGAAAATACCTCTGATGTGAATTGTAAACCCCTGTCACTCAAAATTTGGCTTGGTCTGCCATGAATTGAAATGTAATTCAAGATATGTTTGGAAACTGCTTCTGCTGTAATATTCTTAAGAGAATATAATACAATATGTTTAGAAAAATGATCTAGAACCGTGAGAACATAACCCGAATTTGGAAGTGGACCTTTTATATCAACTGATATATAATCACCCGGTCTTGTAGGTATTCTGTTAGATTGTGGTGGTGCGTGCTTAGGTGTAAAAGATTTATTTTTGATGCACTGCTCACAGCTAAGAACGAAATTTTTAGTGTCTATGTATGCACCTTTCCAATAATATCTGTTGCTAACAATTTGATATGTTTTATCTAGACCAGTGTGAGAAATGTGACAAATATCCAAAGCTTTGTGTTGCAGTGATTTTGGTACAACAATTAATTCTGCTTGTGACTTCCTGTGAGATTTAAACATCAAAATGTGTGTTGTAGGGTCAATGTAAAAACCACGAATATTATTTGAATCCTTAAGAGATGGATTTTTTAGTAACTGAATAATTTCATTTGTTTGTGTGTCATCCGCCTGTTCTTTTAACCAAGTACTGGTTGAAATTTCTAATGAAGTGTCCGAAATTGCATTTATTGTGTTGCAATGTGTTTCGACAACTGGTAAAATCAATTCTTCTTCATCTTGTGTGATGTTGGAAATTTCTGTTCGGTTAACAGGAAATCTGGAGAAGAAATCAGCCAAAGTATTTTCCTTGCCTGGAATATGTTCACAGGTAAATTGAAATTCAGATAAATACAGTAACCATCGTGAAACAATGTCAGTAGGAGACGCAATTTTTTTGTAGTGTAGCAGTGGTTTACTGTCGGTTAGAATTTTAAAGTTGGTGTTGTATAAATATGTTTTGAATGCGTGAACTGATTTATATATCGCGAATAATTCCAATTTTATAGCAGGATAATTTCTCTCTGAGTTTGATAGAGTTTTACTGTAATATGAAATGGGATGCAATTTGCCCTCATGCTCTTGCAATAAAATACCAGAAATTGCTTGACCTGACGCATCTGTGTTTAAAACAAACGGTTTATCCCAATCGGGTAATCTAACAAAAGGTTTAGTGAAAAATACATCCTGGAGTTTTTTGAATGCCTCTTGATGAGTGGAGGTCCATTGAAATGAAACATTTTTCCTAGTTAATTCAGTGAGACATTCTGTCAGTTCAGCAAAACCAGGAATCAAAGATCTATAAAAACCACATAGACCAAGAAAACGTCTTACTTGTTTAACAGTACGTGGTGGTTGAAAGCTAGTAATTTTTAAGATATTTGAAGTGATTGGTTGAATTTTGTTGTGAGAGATATTAAAACCAAGATAATCAATAGTTGATTTGAAGAAAACACATTTTTCTGGAGATAATGTGAGGTTGTATTTGATTAAAATGTCAAGTACAGAACGAATTTTGTTGTGCATTTCCTGAAACGAGTGAGCTCCAATAACAATGTCGTCTTGATATGCATATATGCCTGTTGTGCCACTAAGTTTAAGTTCATCAATTAACAAATCTACTAATGCTTGAAAAACACTTGCGGCTGTTTTTAAACCAAAAACAAGTCTTCTATTAGCAAATGTGCCAAACGGCGTCGTAAATGTTAATACATCTTGCATTTCCTCAGGAAGTAAAATTTGCCAATAAGCTTTACAAAAATCAATGGTCGTGTAAAATGGATATTTTGAAATTTCATTTATCAAGGTAGGAATTTTTGGTAAAGGATACGTAGAATTTTCCAAAATAGTATTTAACAACCGTAGGTCCAAGGCCATTCTATATGAAGCTGGTTTATGTGGATTTGTTGGGTTTTGTTTCTTTTTTACAAGTACCATTGGTGATGACCATTGTGAAATATTCCTATGAATGAGTCCTGCTTCAATTAGTTCATTAAGTTCCTCTGTAATCGTGCCTTGAATGGCATGAGGAATTTCAAAAGGCAAAGTTTTAATTGGGTTATGAGATCGGAAATTAAATGTGGGGATAACCCTATCAGTACAGCCAATTGTTTTCAGTGACTTAGAGAAAGCTGCAGATCTATCCAAAAGTGTTTCCAAAAGCAGTTGTTTTTGATCAGAATTTAAATGTTCTAACTTAAAGTCTGTTTCAGAAAGTTCGTCTTTTCTCTTTTTTAAAATATCCTCAGAAGGTGTAATAAGATTGCACATAGGTGTGTTATTGTTAGGACTTCCACAGATATTTTTATCATTTGCATTTTCATTTGTTTTTAACAGAAATGATGGGGTGGCTTCACCGAAAACCTGTCCTTTATTAAAGTGAATTGCCGTATTACCAAGATTACGTATAACTGTAGGAAAACATGAATTTTTGACCGTGTGTAATGCAGGGTGAATTTCAATATCATGCGAAGAAATAGTAGGCTGAAAGAAAATTTCCGAAATATTTTCTCTTGTGTCTTTTAGGCATAATTTAACAATAGATGATTCTTGCGGTTGTAAAATCATTTTTGACTGAAGTATGACAGTATTATCAATGATTGTGTGACAATTGGTCATTTTAGGATAACAGTCTGGAGAAATAAATTTTGCCTGAAAATTATCAAACCTTGCACAACCATTTTTCGTGTCAATAATGACATTATTTTTTGATAAGAAATCATATCCCAAGATACCTGCAAATGTACTTTGCTTAAAATTCGCAACATAAAAAGGATTTTTAAAGTGGTGCTGGTCAATTTTAAAGGAAATTTCCGAACAACATGAAAATGAAAGTTGAGAATTAACAGTGTGAATCATTACGTTTCGAGATAGAAGTCGTGTTTTAGTATCACACTTAATGTCATTATATGCAGACATTGTCAAAAGAGAAACAGAACTACCGCTGTCAATTAGCATAACATAATAATTATTTCCAAATTTAACCTTTATTGTGGGTAAAAAGTTCTCATCATAAACATTGTTTATGTGCAAAATTTTTCTTTCATTCACATTCTGTGTTGCTTTTTCATTAATATTTTTATGATTATTACTCTCATAATTTTTATCATTATGAATGTTTTTAACCCTTTCACTACTGCATACATTTGTTTTATCAAAATTAGTGGCCTGTGGTCGAGAAGAGGTTGCTCCGCCACCATTTAGCAGCCCCTCCTGAAGTTTAAATTTTGTTGTGGTCGAAAATTTTGTGACGTCGAAGGTCCAAAATAATTGTGTGGCCTGAAAATGTTCGGAGCACGAGCAGAATTGAGAGGTCTGTACGTTGGCCTCAATGTGTGCTGAAATCCATTATTTTCGGGTCTGGTTGATCTAAAATTCTGTTGTGGAAATCTCATGTTTTGCTGCCTATAATTTTGACCGGCCCTATACGGAAAACCTTGTTGGAAATCTCTACTTCGATTCTCTGAATTATTAATATCCCTCAAATGTCTTTTGAATTGAAAACATTGAGACATTGTGTGATTGCGCTTTTGGCAAAAGCTACAAATTATGCTACCCTGCTGTGGAGACATATTTTGTGGTGTAAAGTACTGCCCAGTATAATTAATTCCATAAGCTTGAACAGCTGAATCATTACCTTGATCACTTGTAGTGCTTGAATGTGTATAAGTAATTTGCATGTTTTGCACCTTATTGCTTAAATTCTCAATTTGATTCTTTAATTCCTCCAGTATTTTATTCTGACTATTTGATTCTTCCATTTGTGGAGAAGATGCAATATGCATTAAATTAAGACTTTGTTCAGTCAACACTATTTTTTGCGCTTTTTCTACTAATGACGAAAAATTCTTCGTGTCCTCATGAATTAATTTTTGTTTCATTTTTAACGGAAGTGCATTAAGTAACTGAATTGACTGAATTTGATTGAGTGCTGCAGCATCTTCTAGTAGATTATATGTTCTACTGGTCAAAACTTGTATGCGATGAGCTAAATTTCGAATTGATTCACCTGGCATAAGCTGAATGTTATGAAGTTCTGCAGAATTTGACAGAGGGGTCGAATCATTTCTAAAAAATGCACGTAATTGTGTGACGGCATCGTCAAATGTGGTTAAATTTTTGCATGTGGGATTCGAGGCATACCAAGATAAAGCGGAACCCGCTAATTTTGACTTCAAAAAAAGAAAAGTCATTTCATCTGACCATTTGTTAATTTGTTTAAGGTCTGTGATTTGTTGAATAAACCACTCCAATTTATCCGGTTCCCCATTAAAATTTTCAATTTGAATACTAAAGGCAGTTTGCTGATCACCTGTATTTAAAGCCATGATTGGGTTGTAGGGAGTACCACGTCTAGTTGTTGGCGGTGAGAGAATCACAAAGTCCATGCATACATGACATCAAAAATTTAATCAAAATCCCTGCTCTCATTCAAAAAAATCATGAAAAAAAAATACCCTTATTCACCTTACCAAACAGAATTTTCTATTTACGTATACATATTACTCATTTCAAACCTTTTAAAAATTTTTAAGCAACAATGTTGCATGTCTATGTCAACAAAATATATCAAATAATTAAATATCAAAGTAAATGCACTAAATATCATGATTAATCATACACAGAAAAATATTCAAATGCATAATACTGCAAACCCAATGATTGCTAAAGTCCAATTTAATTTTTTGTTCAAAATGGAACAATATTGGACGACTGGTCACGGGCACCAATTGTTATATGGTTTACTCTATAAATTATTATATAAAGGGCATAAATTGTTATGGGGTTTACTGTTATATAGTTAATTTGATAATATACATAATATAATACCACATATACTCAAATTGTTAAGTTGTTTACTTGATGGATTGAAACACTTAAATATATATAATTGTTAAATTGTTAACTTGATATTTAAACACATAAATTGTTATCTTGATATTATATAATATAATGTATAAACACTTAGATATGTAAAAATGCAGTTCATTAGATTAAAAAAAATTGTATTTTTGCTAAATTAATTTATCCGTATATATTTCAAGTATCCTTTTTACTAAAAATAAAAAAAAACAAAGGAAAGATGGCATGCATAAAATATAAAAAACAAAAGGAAGAGTTAACAACGTCAGACATGAATGCAAAAAGGAATTACTCCTGAAAAAGACAACTAAAAGATTTATTTATATTAATACACAAAAATAATAATTGACATTAACTTAATTTCTAGACTACATATTATCAGGATATTATTAGGGGGCCCCTTTTCTTAAACTAAAAATGTTGATCAACATTCGCGAAAAAAACACACACATATTGCATTAAACTAGAAACTCAAAATGTCGGAGAAATCTTTTTAAAATAGTCTTTAAGTTCCTCTCTCGTTTTTCTTATGTAAGGGGGTGAGAATTGGATGCTATGAAATACGTAAAAAAAGGTATCTTGATAAATTGAAAAATTCTTATCTGTTTGGTTTCCTTCTTCATCAACCTTTTTTCCATCATACAAGTCCGCTGCTTCTTTACAATCCAGACGGGGTAACATTACCCGAACGGGGCATTCACATACTCCTCATTTTGGGCAAAACAACTCAGCAGATGCAATTCGAAAAGTCAGCACCGGAACGAAGGATGAGCACCATTTTTTCTTTTTCCCAAAAAATCATCTAGCAGCGCGTCTTGATTCTCGAACAATCCTTCTTCAAGTGTAGGGATCAAGGCCCCTCTTCACACTCCGGCTTTGCGTCACCGAAAAAAAAACAACGCCTGATTGGACGAGCTTGTTGTCAGGCGCTATTTCAGAGTGACCTTATAGCCTCCCCCGCTCGTAATGTGGTGAGAAAGTGACCTTTAACTGACCTCCTGCACGTAGGCACTGGACAATCTTGGACCAAGGAAGCGAAAAAGGAAAAAGCACATTTCATGTAGCAGACAATACTACACTAATAAATCAAAACACCGGAATCATAACTTTTGTTTTCACACCTTTGTGAATAATAATGGAGAAAAAAAAAAGGAATAGTGTTTACAGAAGTAAGAAGTTTCCGACACCTTTAAAAATTCGTTAAAAACAAGAAATTTACACTGTAGCTTCAAATTACTCTTATTAGAACGGGATTTTTTGTACTTCACAACAATATAAAAATTAATACCGATTTCCGATGAAAATGAATTTATGCAGAAAATTCGCGAAAATAGGCAAAGAGCCTCCCGAATTTACCACTTAAAATTAAATATAGAAAAATCTAATTCGAATTTTAAGATAATTTTTATGGTTTAACCTTTCTCTTGTGCTAATTCATCAATGTGCTAAATTTGGTCCCGTTAAGTCGAATGGTCTGGGCGTGCAAATGAGTAGATAGAAACGAACATACATAGGGTAAGGATGCTTAAGTCGTACCCCCCCCCCCAAGGAAAAAGTCTACAAATTGCCTGTTTTACTAAAGGAAGGGTAAAATTTGGCATTATTCTGAACTTCTATGAATATTGCAGCTATTTATTACAAGAACGTTCAAATACCCGTATTCTTTCCAATGAAATAAACAACTCTTAAATGAATAACATCGGTACGACAAAGGAAAGCGGTTCTTAAGTCGTTCAACCTATGTCCTAATTCGTACCTTGGAAGCAAATGCAGCAAAAGCACCTCATTTTACTATTCTTTGAGTGAACTATTCGGTCTTATCTTCGGTCAACTCTTTCGGATTTCCATGTTCATTGTATTTGTTTAGTTCTAGAAGGTGTCGTCTCAGTTTCGACTTCAGAATGTTATACTTCCGTTGAAGCCCATATCACAATTACGGTAATTTTCGTAACGCCGCGCAAACAACTTCTTGTCTCTAAGTATTATCGGTACCTTTTGTCACATTTATGGACCATGCCCAAAAACTGGAAAAAGCACATTTCACATTACATATTAAAAAGAAGAATATTCTCTTCCTAGAAACGATATATATCTTCAGATCAAGAGATCACGATTTAAGCCTCGTTTGTGCATATTAAAAAGAACAATATTCTCTTCCTAGAAACGATATATATCTTCAGATGTGCAAGAGATCACGATTTAAGCCTCGTTTGTGCTACGACTTAAGCAAGGGCAAATGTAAAATTTTATTTAAGCATCATAGAAGAATTAATTGAACCAGAACTTCATTACTGCATAAAAGCAACTATTCAAATAGCACAGAATGATACCCTAACGAATAATAACATATTACTAATGATATTATTGTTCTACGTCTTACGAAATATGCAAGAAAACTACCGAAAACTTATTTTTCTTCTAGGTCAGGTTGTAACACATCGAAGCTCTATTCTAAATAATGCAATTTATTTCGTCAATGCTGGTAGTCATCGCACTGCCATCAGCGTTTCTGATTCGACGAAAACAAGGTCAGAATGGAATATATACGACTTAGGCCTTAGTATGTGCAACCATACCCTACATACTAAAAGATGTTCTTTTATATATATATATATATATATAACAAATACGAAACAAACATAGCAGAAATGTAAAAGCAACATATACAAAATAAACATTCATAAAACAAAATGTCAAGAAAAAAAAATGTCAAGAAAAAAATCTGCGGTAAGAAAAAGCCGAAAGTGGAATAGATTCATTGATGACCTCATTATTTTTAACCATAAAGATTTTAATACAACTAATAATACTCTGTATCCAAATGAACTTAAATTAATACAAACCAATAGCTATCAACAACAAGTTATTTTTCTGGACTTAATTATTGATAGTCAAAATACTTTAAAAATATATATCTATGACAAAAGAAACGAGTTTAAATTCAATGTCAATAGATATATTTTTTGGAACTCAAATATCTCTTCTAAAATCTACAAAAACACTATCATTAATCAACTCATAAGAATTAACAAAACCTGCAGCGATAAAAATTCAATCAAGAAACAAATTCAACACCTTATAAATAACCTTAATAGTAATGAAATTCCTACCTCCTTCTACGAACCTTTAATTAATGGCTTTAAGATGTAAGTACAGGATTGCATATTAGAGCTATGCTGGCGCAGTTCTAATACTGTGGTAGGGTCTCTCAAGCCAGACAGGTCTAATGTGATTACCTCGAAAACGCATCTTTAAGTCGTTTATTAACGGATTTCAAATTCAAATATTATTTAACACTTACCGTTTCCACCTTAATTTTTAATTACACTAGTTACACTATTTTTAAATTACACTCATTTCCTTTTTTTCATCTTTCATTAATTTTATATACACCTTAATTTTTAAATACACTCCTTTCCTTTTTATCATCATCCCTTAATTTTTATACACCTTATATTTTTTATATTACACATTAATTTTTAAATACACTCCTTTCCTTTTTTCATCATTTCTTTAATCTTCATCGTTTCCTCAATGTAGTTCGCTTTCATCCTTTTTTTCCATCGATTTCCTAATCTTCATCGAAACTCCCCCAACCTCAGAAGTAACTTGATATTTTCGTAAACATCCGGTCCCTACATGACGCGCTCAGTTACTCCCTTTGTCACGTCTCCCGTTGGTAGCATCTCTCAGTTTTAGGTTCGTAATTTCACATTTCTTTTATTTGTATTTCATTCAAATTCTTGGTTTATCATAATGTTCGGGGTAAAGGACAGTGTTTTTTAGCTATATGCCAACACTGTTCGCAGAAAACATTATGATTTCATTAATTTTTTAACGGTTCGTATAGATTTTACTTATCCTGATGAGCATCTATACGCTTTTACCGATTTACTACAGTCTCTCCATTTTATTTTAACATTTTTTACTTTCATGATATATATATATATATATATATATATATATAT
>BGPR01003417.1:97399-120014 GCA_013235015.1 Araneus ventricosus
TCATTGCAGAGTTTTGTTTTGGTCATGAAAGAATTTATCTCTAGCGGGCTTTCGAGTGAGATATTGTAACTGCACAAAGAATCAAATAATCTGGAATTTTTAACTTGAATTGTGTAACTTCATCAAACTCGTGTACATGATCATTTTAAAGCGTTGTTTAGGTGATTTAAAATCTGTTGCATAATTGTTCAGTTTTGTTTTGGTCATGAAAGAATTTATCTCTAGCGGATTTTAGAGTGAGATAATGTAACTGCTCAAAGAACTAAATAATCTGGAATTTTTAACTTGAATTGTGTAACTTCATCAAACTCGTGTACATGATCATTTTAAAACGTTGTTTAGGTGATATAAAATCTATTGCATAAATGTTGAGGTTTATTTTGGGCATAAAAGAATTTATCGAATTGTGTAACGTCATCAAACTTGTGTACATGATCATTTTAAAACGTAGTTTAGGTGATATAAAATCTGCTGCCTAAATGTTGAGTTTTGTTTGGATCATTGCGGAGTTCTGTTTTGGTCATAAAAGAATTTATCTCCAGCGTATTTTAGAGTGACATAAATGAAATTGAATAAAGAACTAACTATTCTGGAATATTTAAAACTTGAATTGTGTAACTTGATCAAAATCGTGTACAAGTTAATTTTAAAATGATGTTAAGGTGAGATAAAACCTGTTTCATAATTTTATTTATTGCATGGTTTTGTTTCTGGACATAAAATAATTTATTTTAACAGATTTCAGTGTGAGGTACTGCAACTGAGCAAAGAATAAACATTCTGTAAGTATTGTGGCGTTTAATAGCTTGAAGTTTTGAAACCGAAAACAATTACTGTAATATTGACAATCTTGACTGATTGATGTTTGATTTTATGCGGAATAACTCGAATTTCGAAAATTCATAATTAGGTGATGCCAAAACTGACTAAATAATTTTATACAGGTGAATTAAACTTAACTCAAGTCTTTTATCTTTTTCCTTTATTATTTTACTGTCTTTTTATATTCAACAAATGTTATTAATTAATAGTAATTGTACATCATTCCATACTTTAGCATTGCATCGAATATAATTTTAAATTAATTTTAGTTAATATTACTATTAGCTTACATAAAATATGGTGCATGATTTTACGCATGATTTATTTTGGACAAAAAGAAATCGTATTGAATTTAAAGCCTAACTTTAGCGACTGTTAATCTGAACACTTGAACCGTTCAAGATCTAATTGTTCTATAAATAATATGTTGCAAGGTTGCCTCTAGTCCTGATGATTAAATTCTTGAATAATTACATGGCTTTTATTAAGTTTAGAACCTTTACTCTCTACCTGAATACAATTACTAAACAGTTCGTAATTCTAATCAGTTGATGCATTTGGTCATTTGTGGGGTTTTGAATTCCCATAATGAGTTTGGTATTAAGAAATTTCTGAACAAATAGATGCAATTGGATAATTTGGCATAAATGATTTTAGCTTAAATATCAAACGATCTTATTTTTTTATGTACATGACTAACATTCGCATGCTATTCCATTCCTTTCAATTGAAATTAACATTTGTTTTAAAAATGCTACTCGAAAACTGCAATGTGAAACACAGACAACTGATTGTGAAAATCTATTTTCTGGAATAAATCATATTAATTTGAGAATGTAGTTACTCTTGTGATATTAACTGCAACTGACGGTTACTGACAGCAGAAGGAGCGCCCTCTGGATCTGTGATGTACCAGTAGAGACCAAGCGAGCGACCGATACGTTGTTAACGAACAATTCTCCCTTTTCAAGTTTTGTTTACTTTTGAAATTACATGTGTGGACTTGTCCGTGTGTAACGTAAACACAAAAAAATAATTGGACTGCTTATTGAGCACTAACAGACCCCCACAAAAACTCGCTTAAATTTTGAATATTGATCCCGTTGTTTATAGTTGCATTTCTGAGCAAAGGAGAGTTGTAGAATCTAATTTAACAAGTTTGAGTTTTTCAAAAGACCAAGCATTAAAATTGTCTTTTCTATGCATTGGAGTTTTCGAAAGTCATTATCATTCTAATAATTATGTTCTTTTCGCATAAGGTTTATTCAGTTTTGGCTACTAGTACATGTCTCTCAAGGGAATAATTTTGATTATAAAATGTTCAATTTAATGATATTGACTATGACTCCGAAATATGTGTTGCTTAAGCTAGTGAAATAATTTTTTTAGAAAATTTCAAGAGATCAACAGTTTTATCTTATATAAATTTATGCTATAATGATGAAGGCCAAATATTACGTAAAAGGCAATAAAAGAAGTATAAGTTATCACTGATACGCTTTTGTCATAATACTTTCAGTATGACAACGTAGCTTTTAATTGGATGAAATCAATATGCAATTGAATTTTAACACGATTATAACTCCAGTTCTATCGTCGTCAAGTCCATATTTGAAACGAGTTTCTTATATAAATTTAAAACCTTTTTCAAAGTTTAGAACACTTCCATTAGCAATGTGTTTATCTGTTTATTTTTGACCAGTTTTCATATAGCAATTTAGGTTGGTTATTTGGTCTTCGTTTTATCTTAATTTTTGATGGTCCAGATAAAATTACTGTATAGCATGCTTTGGGGTAGCTCGAAAAATATTTTCTACTATTTTGTTTTAACATTTTAAAGTAGAAATCAGCCACTACAAATATACTGGTTAAGGTGGGGAGCTTAATCTAACTGCTGTATAGTGTGGTAGATTGCTCTCTGTGGTAGTGGCAGATTATTTTAAATACTGTTGAAAGAAATTGTACCGAAGCGTTATAGAACTGCATCTTATCATAAGCAATTGGTCTGTTTAAAAGCTATATTTATGTTGTAAAAGCAGGTTTGCAAACTTTGAATTGTGGGCTGTTGATCGTGATGACTCATGAACCCTCCTCTCCTTTAAAAACATTTGGTTTTATAATAAACTGTCGAAGTTATTGATAATCAATCCTTTGAATATTTTCATCAAAACAATAATTTTTTTGATTAATTGGATACTTTCCCCTTCATTCTATAGGAACTAAATTGCTCGTCGAATGTGTCAAGATTGTACGTTTGGACGTGATTAAATTTCGCTAATTATTGTATTAGCAAGTATTTTTTGTCCGTATCAACTAAATGAAAATAATATTTCACTCTTAGCTTTATCCTTGGGGGACTTCGGCTGTCCCCCAATGAGAAAATGTCATTTACTGATATTTTCTATTAAAGAATTTAAGAACAGCAGGCACTTTCTTTCTGCAAAGGACTCAAATTTGGTGTCACTACCTATTTACCCTGAAAGTTCGAAAATTCTGAGCAGGTTGAAGCAAAACTTATTTTTTTCCGTTTGGTCTCATATCATCAGTATCTCATATTTAAAGACTGTTGAGTTCATAGAAAAGTCGTCGATATTAAAAAAATAAATTTATTTGACACTCAACATATAGTAAACAATAAAACACTAGTTGGGCAATTTCCTTTCAACTACTTCACCGCTGGAGCGGGTGAATAACAGATAATCATTCCGCAAGGACGAATAGTTATTAGAATTACCATAGTTCCGCAGGGGCGGATTTTAGATAGTTCACAGGTTAAGGTATCCGACTGGTTAAAAATCGTCGTTTTTGATGAAATTATCAAAAAACTTTTTATTACTTAATTTTGTAGTCTGTTTAACCAGCTTTCTAAAACTGTCTCACTTTTTACTCTACGTGAATTACAAATGGAGTTACAGCTGTTTTATTACCGAACTGTAAGCATTATTTTATGTTGCATGAAAACTTTAAATGTGTTTTCTGAGAAATGATATTTTTGAGGAAAACTGTCGACCGTAACATTGATTTCTCAAAAAGTTATTCAAGTATTGATAGAAAATTTTCTGAGATTGTTTTCTGTAATATGCTTGATGTTTTCCTCTAAAAACTAAGGTCAATTTTAAAATGAAGTATTATTTTTAAGTGCTTAAATATAAACGAAAAGCATTTTTTTATGAAAAATTACCAGTTTAGTAACAATGTTCAGCTATATCTCAAAACTATTTTGAAGTACAAGAAATATTTTAGAGCATAACACAGATAACTGTTATAAAAATGTATTCCTACAAGGATTTATGTATATTTAGAATATGATTTTGTCTATGGCTGTTAGCGTAAGGCTAATATTTTAGTCATTTTTCTTCAAATTTCTCAGTTTAAAAAAAATTATTTTGAAAGCCCAATTTTACAATATTTTCATAGTTTTATAACATATGCAGTTGAAAAATAACATTAAAAATATATATAAGTTATTTTTCAAAAAAATGTCTCCGAACACAGTCGGATATCTTAACACTCTGCAAGGGCAGATGGTGTGTTTTGATCACCATATCGAATACGAGCCACATCTCAGGTGGGTGGCTGTTTTTACTCCGATCTCAGTTGGTAATGGTTGATTAGATGTCGGGGCCAGTAGATGGCGCTTCAAATCAGCGTTACCTAACAAAGACGTTTCGGATGAAAGATGCATTTAAAGCTAGGGATATCATAATTGGAAAAATGCTTCATTGTACTATAAGACATCCAATTACCAAGCTTCAGATGTAAAAATACGTTGGTTTACAACGTGGACAGAAAGTATCCTTTTAGTTGAAATTGCGTGAGTGTTGAAGGATGATAATTTGAAGAAGAATATCAATGACTGTGTTTGAACATGAAAACATTAAAGAACACCTATTAACGTTGGTTGAAACACAGAATTCTAAACATTTACACACGGATTATATATTTTTCATTTATTGATCTGGAAATAAAGGAAACAATTAATCGTTTTCGAATAGAAATTCGAAGTTATAGTTTTCAATTACGTCACTTACCTTCGTTGCGGACTTTCAACGGACAATATTCCACTTCAAAATTGTCGGCATCCTTATTTTAAAGTGTCCTAATGAAATAGCAAGATGTACCGTTTGTGCTTCTTGAGCTATTTTTTGAGAATTTTCTTTCTGGAGATTATGCAGAATGCTCATAAATTATTGTTGCAGTCTCCTTACCTCATAACTTTTGATTAAAGAACATGACGATAACTATTATTACTTATTACAGCTCAAAAAGTATTTTTAATAACACAAGCAAAGATTAGCAATTTCCACATGGTAACCTTGGCGGCATGTCACCCATCGAAACTTGGCGAGAAATTTTCAGCTCCTAAGTATTACGTTCCACGAAAGGCTGCCAAGTGGAAATTATTTAATTTCATCTATATTATTAAAAAAGAACTTTTTGAGTCCTACTTTACGAATGTGTAATATAGTATTTATCTTCATGTTCTTGAATAAAAAATTATGAAGACACCCCGACAATAATTTATGGACACACTGCAACTTATGTACTTGGTCTGTTCAACAGATGCAGGATATCTCGAATTACTACTCCTCAATAATAGATACTCTCCATACACAATAAGATTATTGTTTCAGAATACGTGCCGTATAATAATAAAGAAAGTAATTTATACTAATAATCGGACATTAGTACCGAAATTAAGAAGAAACAAGCCTACAAGAATGGAAAAGAGACTAATGTTCGTCACGGAAGCCAAGTTCTTTGGGAAGTCTTCTCGCAGATATCTAGCTTCCATTAGTCAAGCATAGCTCGCTTTAAACTGACCCCAATTAATCACTCCCTCCCTGTTGGAAGACTAATTGTCCTTTGCCATCTCTTGTTCCTGTTTGGAGACAAATAGTCACTATCTCCTCGACATGTCCTTCCTGTGTTTGACGACCCACTGCTCTCGGGACGAGTGTCCTGACATGGCTGCGAACGATAAGGGTTGGAAACGAATATTCTTCGCCATGCTCTGACTTCGACGAAATTTTAAAGTGCCCTTATTGGAAAATATCTTTCTTCTAAGAGGTCGCTTAGAAATATGAGAGTGGCTGACTTTGAATTAATTATGAGTTTCGAGCTGGCAGAGTTTCAGATTTTAACCGATTAGAAGGCCATTTTTTCCAGTAGTGGTATAATAAAATAACTTTGGTATTGAGATTAATTTAAGGAAATGAATTCATTTAGCTTATTGGGTGTCATTATTTTTTGCTAATTAATTTTATTAATTAAAAATTAATTACCAAGTCAAGACACTTCGTTATGGTTTGAGATTAGAAATTGGAACATCCAGGTTTTTGTTCCATCGAAACATTTGGCGAGAACTTACACCAACCTTAAAAAATGCATTTAAAAAGTTATGAATTTTGTGGGAAGCACATTCCCACGGCCTTATAAAAGGTTAGCCATTAAAAGGGTATTTTTTACTAGTTATGGTATATTAACTAACTTTGTGGTTGAGAGTGATTTCAGAAAGAAAATTTATTTAAGTTATTAGATAAAATCGACTCAATTTTTAAAACTATTTTTAGTTGTCAATAATTTTTTTAATTATTTGTTTTTTGTAAATAAATTCTTTAATGAAGTAAGTCAATAACTTCCTCTGCTGTATGGTTCTTGTGTTTCTTGTGCATTTCTACTGTAAAAATCTTTAAAATGTTTGAACCAAAACGAATTAAGAGATTTCCAGTGGAGGTAAAACACTTAAAACTTCCAAATGTTTATGAAGATTTTGCCAATTGTAAAATATATTTGAATTTCTTTGCTTGCAAATAAATATACCACAAATATAATCAGATGAAAAAGGACCAAATTTATGAACGGTTATGTGCAAGAAAAATAAAATGGCAAGGAAAATAAATGACTCATTCCTGATGTTCTACAGCTTTGAAATATTGTACATGTAGCATTGTAGTGTGTTCTCTGTGAAAATACACCATTTTAATAACCTTGTAATGTTGATTCACAGTGGCGAATCCAGGATTCTGGTCTGGGGAGGGGGAGGCTGAGGTCATAAAAATTCTGTATCGTTGTGACGAATGTGAAACTTCATGGCTTATGTAAACCAAAACACTTTAACTTTACAGACTTTTCTCACCTGGCAATAAGAATCATAAAGATCACTACAATAATTTCGATAATTTAATAAAAAGTACAATGAAATAACTAGCCAATAATGTTTTCGACCACGCCGACGCTACAAGTAAGAACGGAATGACTACAAAAGTGGGAAACATTTCGAGCCTGTCAAGCCAAGAAAGCCGTATTGTCACTTTTTTAATAGGATATTGAAGAACAAATAGCTGTAGGGATTTTAAATAAAATCATGAATTCTGGTGTAGCTGTGGGGGAGCTGCAGCCCCTTATCCCCGCCTGGATTCGCCCCTGGTCTGCTCTTTCTGCATGTGGAATGACTACAACAGGGGAAATGATCGTGCCTGTCAAGACAGAAAGCAATGTTGTCACATTTTTATTATTTAAAAAAAAAAACGTGAAATTAAGAACAAACAGTTGCAGTGATTTTTAATAAAATCAAGAATTCTGGATTAGCTCTGCTCCGCCCCCCCCCCCGGGATTCGCCACTGTTGATTCAATATTCAATACAATGGAGCTACCTGGTTGTGAATTTGTGAAAAAGATTTATTACGAGATTACAAAGTATTTATAATAATGAATTATAAATTGAAAATTAAGAAGTAGAAAATAAATAAAATAAAAGTTATCTACTTTTTAGTACGCATATAAAAGTGGCTTTTAAAATTTATTTTTATTTATTGGCTATTCTCTTGTTTACTACTTGAAACCAGTATTACATTAATTCAACAAAAATAGCAATTTCCCAAACTGTGTCGTCTTTTATGGCCAAATTTAAATGATTTTCTTAAATTATATATCGATATTATACAAGTTTATCCAAGGCCAAATTAACTATCACCTTAGTCAAAATTGCATAATATCACTTTAAATAGCTGATCTAGAGTGATATAGTAGATTAAAAATATCATTAATTTAAAATCCAAATTTAATTCATTATTCTTTAGCGGCGTATGGACAAACTTGAGAGCTCATCAAATAATCTTCGATACGATATTAATCGAAGAAAATCCAAGATAAGCGCCTGAAATAATTATTTATCGACGCTATCTACGCTCGTAATTGGAATTGCACCAACTGACTAAAAATACCCATAAATTCTGAATAATTTAATTAATCATAATTGCGCCGGTCTCCCCGCAGTAAATTTTGATATTCTGAGATAAGGGCTTGGCTTTATTTGCCCATACTTTCATATTTCGGGCTCATATCTCCCCGGGCATAATGCCTCCTTAGTGGGGCCACTCGAGAGATATGCCCATTGTGCGCGCACTTCCAAATTAGTTATTCCGGTGTCGCCCTAATCCGGGTCTGGTTTATTTAAGGCAGCCGGGCGCCCCATTGAAATGCGGGCCGCTCGAGAGCCCGTGCGCTCGCTTCGGAATTAGGAAAACAGCAGACAAAGCTATCATCTGCAGAGCAAATAATGGCACGAGTCTTGCCCAAACATGCTTTCACGGAATGACGACGGATTAGTATTCCGACAGTCGTATCTCAAAACCGCAAAGTGACGCTGTCGCCATGTTGGACCACGCCATCTGAAACGAAGGTAAACTGCGTCTGGAACTGGAGAAGGTTTGTTCGAGGATGTTTATCTGCTAACCAGCTGTAAGATATATTGGAACAGCAGTGTATTGAAGCCCCGGATTATTTATTTAGTTGAAACGTTCTATATTCTGTCGTGCAGATAGGAAGTTCGCCCTATTATGCAGGGTGTACAGAAATGAAGTGACACAGTTAAAAAATTATTTAAAAAAAAACTAAAAATGTTGGAAATACGAAATTTTTTTAACCACTTAACTGAATAGTTTTCTTTGCTATCTAATAAGATGACCCTTCCTGTTTTGGAAAGCGGCTGTCGTTTTCATTCATCTAGGGAGGCAAAGGATACTTAAGATGTTTATGGATCCTATATATTTTTTGTGTCAAATTATAAAGCTAATTAATGATTCAATTTTAGTTTATAAGACTAAAATTTCGATAATTCGATGCACGAGTATTCTCAGGCTGTTAAGTTAAGAGGTTAAATGAGAGCGCATCTTAGAAAGTTTTTTTTCCAGGTAAGTAACAGGCCATTTCTGTGGTCTAAGGGAACAAAAATTACTCGAAACTAGAAGTTTGTTTCGAGCCATTATCTTAGAAAATATTAAAACTGGAAGAAAAATAAAAGCATGCATTTGTAGGGACTTTTACGCTCTTTAATTTGTTAATTCACTCGTAGTGTGAAAACCGAAGATTTTTCGTGATATTCAAGAAAAACTGAAAAGAGAAACCAGAAGACACGCATCTGTTTCTGCAACTGCGTACGAAATTTTGTCGCTGTAACAGATTTTGAACGGCGTAACGCCGCGTTACGTATCTGAAAAAAGATTTTGAAATGCGCTCTTATTTAGGAAAAAACCCGCAGTTCCAACATTTTTAGTTTTTTTTATCATTATTATTTATTTTTGAAATGTGTCACTTTATTTGTGTACACCCTGTATACATGCTGGGTCAGTTCGTGTATGGTAGTGGTGACGAATCTATGACCCTCGTGTCAGGAAGTGACCCACAGAGGCTTTTTAAATTACCCAAGCGAAGATTTTTATAAACTAATTTTTTATACAGGGTGAGTTTTACCTATTCTGCCAAACGAAAGAGGATGTTAGAAGAGCCCATGGAGATCTTAAAACACAATATGAACTCTTTCTTATATGCAACTAGTTTGGAACACATCTGCTTATCCGAAAGAGTTCATAGTGGCGGATTTTCAAACATTCCATTTATCCACAATCGTTTCGCTTGGCGACTTTTTTTCGAATGTATCTTTCGACGAACACCGATTTCAGTGATGTATTGCCAAATAAAGACTAAATTTCTCCTGAAATAAAACATTGTATGGTTTATGTTAGACTCATTCGAAAGCTGATAGAATAGACAAGTGTTTGGTAAATTTGACTAATTGTACCTTGTAAGGTGTTTGCAGTATTCAATATTAAAAATTTTGGCGACAATTCGATTTTGAACTTCGCCAACGTTTCGGTGCTTATAACTCGGCTTTCAATGCATGTATTTTGATGAAAATGGTGTCATCTGAAAGGCTTTTAAATGCTCTTTCAGAATATGTTCTTACGTTGCGTGTAGATCTGTCTAAACCTTTTTAAATGTGGAAATTTTTGCAATTTTAAGCAAATAATTGTATCCTCCATGACTCGAAAACAGTTCGAGATAGGACAGGGTTGCTATAGTGTTTTATGGTCCCCATGGGATCTTTTATAATCCTCTTTCGTTTGGAAGAGTTAGATTGCAAAAATTGCATCGACATCATTTTTCGGTTTTGTCAGTATTTTTAATTAATTTAATTCTTGGCCACCAAAGTTTCTTTCTTTTCTTGTGACATCTTTGACAATTTTTGAAATTCAAACGATAATTTTCAGCCGTTTCATTTAATATCTAAATTTTTCTTAATTATTTACTTTGTTTTCGATTTAAATATTATTTGTCTTAACTTTTGTTGTTGTTTCATTAAGGTTTCAACTTTATTAATTTTCAAATTCAAATATTGCAACGGGATTATTTCTTCGCCATCTTGTTTTCGCGTAGGTATTTGGCGTAATCAGGTTTTGGGCGTCTGTATCTGGAATCATTTTCCGTTACGATTTGAATTTCTTTTGGTGATGGGCTGAACGTGCGGTTGGTGTTTTAGCGGCTGCGGGCCTCAGGGCCTTTTAGGCCTTTGGGGCCTTTTTAGTTCTTTTTTGTATTCTGAAGAATGGAATGGTGTAGTGGTAATCTGCAGCGTCATTTTTTTGCTTGAAAAAAGAAATTTCTTACAAGTCGTGTTCTTTGAAAGATCAGCCATAAAAAAAATTCTGGCGAAAAAATCGCAACTGAATTCTTGTGCGGTATGGGACGTCAGCAAATATATGTGATAAAAAAAATAAATACAGGCGTGTAAGCCTTCAACGTTTTTCTTCAGTGCTTCTTTTCGACATGGATCATCGCCAGTAATGTTTTTGTGCAAATATTGATGTGAGAAGCATGACAGCCAACAAACTGGCTAAATATCAGTGCGTCCTAATCTTCAGTATTATTGGGCAACATAAGGCCTATTATGTATACTTCAAATAATTTGATTTCACGTTGCAACTTCTGGTCAGACGGAGAAATACGACTTCAACTGTTTTTTCATTCTAGCTCTAAAAATTTATGGAGCTAAAAATTTCTTTTTATGAAAAAATTTAGTTTTTGATGGTAGCGCTATTGTCTTTTGTTTCTTTTAAAAAAAAGCTGCAGCTATTTCAATTTGTGATTTTATGTGAATTGTTCTTTAGTCATTTTGTGTGCATCTTTATCAAAATATTTCATTTGTAAAATCATGGCAGTTAATCTAAATCTTTACAATTATTAAATAAACAAAAAATTTTAAAATTCTAGTTCGATTCTGTTTTAATTTTTCTATTTATTTATCACAACGTGCATTGTACTACCACTATATGCAAATTGACTTTTAATAGTAGCTAGGTTTTTCAGGTCTGAAAAAGTAGGTGAATTATATTAGTATAGCTTGAATTGCTTATTATCGTGTTAATTTATTTCAGTACCCAGAATTATTAATTAATTGTTCAATATATATTATAATTTAAATTTTGACATTGGGTACCTACTTTGCTTTAATATTTAATTTGTTCCTAGCTACCCCATCCAATAGGAAGAATAGCTAAAACTCACCTTGTATTATAAAAGAGAGAACAGAAAACGAAAATATCAAAAAATAAAGTTAAAATATTTAATATCAAATTTATAAAAAAATATTTCCAAGTGGACATTGGCTAACTGATTTTCTCTGCAGCACTGGTGACTCGTGACAGACGGTCATAAACCTGGCTCGCATATTCGCTGCATCTTAGGAAGGGATGTTCCAGCTTGCAGTGTTGAATTAATTGGCAGCCTTGTCATACGCGTCTAGCAGTGTTTAATGATTCAACTTTATTATCAATTTTAATATTAAATTTTCTTCTTTTGCAGTTTAATTAGGAGTAGAGTTTAAAACATAGGAATAAGCCATCTTCTTTGATTCAAGCAAGAAAATGTTAAAAAATGTGTTTTGCTGCAAAATCGTAACATTCTAGCAACATTATCAGTCACTCATCTTGTCTGTTATGAAATGATATATTAAATACTGAGTGAGTTCTTGGAAAACCAAATTACAATAGTCAACATGGATTATTTGAGGTGGTTTGAATTTTTTGAAGCTGTCGTTAGGTCAACAAGGATATTACTCACAGGGGCGGCACAAAAGTAGGGGGAGTCTCCCCCCTACTTCTTGTTGGAAACATTCAATTTTTTTTCATATTAGCTGCCTGAAACTGGGAACTATAAAAATGCAGTAGTGTCCGGGAAAACTAGCTAATTCTGTAACTAAATTTTTAAATTTTGTTGTCTACTCCCGATACTTCCAGGTACTTTGAGATGTCCATATATTTGTTACCCCTCCACTTTTTCCACCGAATCTCTGCCACTGTTAATCAAAGTACCTTCCTTATCTTCGTGAATTAGTAAACCGCTGACCACCCTGAGAATGGCCTCGAAAAATCACAATGACACACGATTCCAAGAGTATTTTTAAGAACAGCTTTGCAAAACTTCATAAAGCTATCCCAGATAGCAAAGAAAGCTTGTCTAAAAGGTTTTGGAAACCTTGTCTAAGGGTAAAGGGTTGTCACAAAGGTTTCCATGACAAGGGTTGAACCTTTAGACAAGGTAAGCGGAAAGGTTCACTAGTCAACAAGAAACAAGCTTTTCTGTAAGGTTTTTAGTAAGATTTCCCCAAGCTTTTATTACAAGCTTGTTTCAGGCCTTTCAAAAGGTTGTTAAGAGCCTTCCTTCGGCTGGCAAAATAGAACTCTCCTTCGAAGCCGTACTCTTACAGAAGGGTCCGACCCCCTTTTTTCACCCCTCTTCAAAGCCGTGCTTCTACAGGGGGTCCAACCCCCTTTTTTCTCCCCCTTCTTCTGACGTCAACTTAGAGTTATCTGGAACGTCAATTAATTAGAAATCTTAATTAATCAAATCTTAATTTCAATTAATTTGATTAATCTAATTTTTAATTGAACTTACTTGTACTATTATATTGTAGATTGTGACAAAACTTCAAACTCCTCCAAGCCGGGTATTGAACCCGCATTCAAACAGCTGGAAGGCAAACGCAATAACCACTATACCGGACGGGGCTACACACGATAGGAGAGGTGGTTAATAAAAGCTTTCTTACGTCAATTTTGCGGGAATGGTTTCCGAAACGGTTTGTGCGGAAACGCTATCCAGACTTGTCGTTCAAACCTTGTCGGTGAGGTAGTTCATAAAAAGCTTTCCTATGTAAACCTTGCGGCAATAGTTTCTGAAACGGTTAGCGCGTTAATGCTTCCGCGGACAGCCTATGGAAAAAGAAATGGCAACCTTTCCGCAACCTTCTTTGCTATCTGGGATAGTGCTATGCTTTGTTGACCGGTCAACTGAACAGCATAAGCTTGTTGTCTGGTCAAAAAAGGGAACATAAGGGTTGGTTCTAGAGGTTTTGCTTCCCATGTATTACGATAGGTTTAGATTTAGTAGAAAGATATGTTTGAGTCATATGCTTACTGTAAAGTCGCTTTGTCTTCAATTGAGGAAAAAAAAATTGATAATTAGATCTTGAATTGAGGATCACTGAGAGTTGGCCTCACCGCGCACTCTCACAAGCAAATTACGATAGGTCACACGGTATTGTGCTCTGATTATTATTCTATATCTCTGCTGCAAGAGAATAAGACAAACCAGTGTTTATTTCATTTATGTTAATTTTTAATTGTTGAAAGTGTTATTCACGTGCAATGCAATACTTTAAGTCAAGAGTGTTAAATTTATTCGCATAGTTAACCAGTAAAACTTTACAATAAAGCAACCAAACTTAAGGTGATACAGATATATGGAATTCATATATGTAATCCGCATATCTTGAGCACACAAAATCAATAATTCAGTCTGATAAAGCTTCCCAAAGGATTTAGTTTGTAGACCTGTGTAATCAGTGAGCAAAAATCAGAAGCCTTTTGATTAAACGGTTATAACTGTTTCAACAAAAGCGCAATATGCAGCAATTGATAAAATAAAATTTTCAAAACATTCTTTAAATTGTGCACTGTTTTAAGAGTATTGGATCTCTTCGTTCAGCTTCATTCTTCTCAACTTCCACAGCTTTTCCCATGACTCCCTGCATTTAAACGACTGGATCCCCATACATCTATTGTTCTCCATGTCCCATTTGGCTGATGGTGTGTGAAGGTTTCAACAAGCCCAACGTCTATCCCTTACACTAAATCTGATCCAACCGCCAAGTTATTCAAATCAGGTTTCTTCGCCTTTACGCCTCCCAGATAATAAAGAAAAGCTCCCGGACAACCCCAAGATCACCCGAGTGGGCCATCAACCGAGGCGTTTCCTTTTCCTCGATTTAAATCTCCCACGAAATTTATTCCCGCAATGACCAAAGAGGGACCGACTCGCACCTCATAACAAATTTATTCCATCTTCTTCCTTCCCAGCCATCGACTTGCATGAACGAAATAGAAAAAAATAAGGCAGCGAGCAAAAAACACGCCAACAGCCTTTGGCGTGATCTGACTATAAACCATTACGCCAAAAAAAGAAATTCTTCCCGGAACAGCAAGGGAGAAGGCCCGAGACTACATAAACATCTCCTCCCTGATCCGGAAGAACCACATTCGGAATATTCTAAACTGCCCCCGCGAATACGAATGCTGTTTTCTTGGGCAATTCAGGGTTGTCTCAGAGGATGCCTGGAGTACATGGAAGCATGTGCTTGGGGCGGAGCGGCAGTGAATCAGGGGCTTATTCGGGGCATGGCAAATGTCCTGGGAATGTTTTGTTCATGCGGATAAGCAACTGAGGAAGTGCGCCCCAGACGCCCCAGTTCCGGTGTTGAAATGCGTCCCATTCCAGACGAGGGCGGTTAGAATTCTTTGCGAGATTTCTTGAGGTTTAGGGTCATAAAATACATAGAGGGAAAAATAATGGCAAAGTATGAAGTGACGAAGATAACAAAGGGAGTGTAGAGGCTTTGTAGCGTTTAAATTCTTTAGAGACATGGGTCTTCTTTTTCCCGAAAATAGGCAGAAGTAGAGTCTGTAAATCAGGTGCGATTCAAATTAGTAGAACGACAAAGTTTCATATCAATTGAATATGTTTATGATATCCTATCAGTTGGTAAAACTGACAGGATATCATCAACATGTTTATAGTTTGAGACAAGAATGAGGAAAAACAGTTGCACTAATTTGTATCTGATTAATCCTTATACAAATAAAACTGACAGAATTTAATCACAAACAATCCGAAAAAATATTAAGAGGAAAATTAAGAATCAAAACTTGCATTTAGCGGAAAGGCTCGAAAGGAACATTTTACCAGAAAAATACAAACCAAAAAAAGAGTGAAAACCAAAGATAAATAGCAAAAAAATCAATCAATAAAACCTGAAAGCAAAAAGCCAAACAGCTTCGTAAACGATAAAAGCCCAAAAGGTTACATTATATTATAGATAATATATTGTTTCCGGAATGCGCTAAATGTTGCTACATCTGAAAAACAATAGTAGACATGCATTTTATAAGAAAAAGAAAAGCATGGAACGAAGAATTAATCACCATATTTTTAGTTTGAGACAAGACTGCACGTAAAAAGTTGCAGTAATTTATGTTTGATTAATCCTTATTAGGAAAAAAATGCATCTAACTTTGTCTGAGGCCTTCGGGTAGGAGAGAATTGTATTGTATAATGGAACCAAAACACTAAACTATAATTGTCACATGGTTATCATCTGCGATTTGTTGCTAAGAAAATTTTAAGAAATTCTTTTTTATCTTATTATATATAATTTAAGCAATTATTTATTAACCAATTTTATCTTATTAATATGTTTATTATTTATATTTATATTATTATTTAAAATAATCTTTTATCCCAATTATATCAATTATTTTATATTTATTATTTAATTTTTTTTATCCAATTTTATAAAGGATGCCATACAAATACTAGAAATATGAATTCCTACCGTCTCCATGGAAGCAAAAAATAGAAAGAATCAGTGTAAAGTGTAAGTATATATCTAAAAGCATCTGCAGAAGTAACGTATGTATTTCACATTGAGGAGAGTTTGATTTATGGAAAAATAATTTAAGAGTTCGAATTATTTATTAAATTTATCTTCCAAATGAAATAATACACTAGACAAGAAACAATAGTTTGAATGGAAGAAAAATAAGTTATTTATGTAGAAAAAGGGTTGAAGGGGAAAAAAATCCGCCTACAGGTAAAACTTCATCTGAGGAACACTCTAGGGGGAGATGCACCAAAGATAAAGGAGGAGAAACAGTAGTTAAAAACTAAATTCTTTATTAATAAAACATAATATGAGAAAGGTATTTACACAGGTGATTATTTACATTTTAGACAAGAGAGATTTAGGGTTTGTTGGTTACTTATTTAAATATCAACTTGCACCACGTTTAGAAAGGTTAGTTACAGCCTTCGCCCATCGCCGCAGTGCTAACAGGGAAGACATCCCCGTAGCTCGTTATGCTCACCAATCTATCGCATATCCGTTCTTCTTGATTTCAAAAAGCCATCTCCCCTCTATTCAAACATTAAACTTGGTTTTAACGGAGAGCTTACACTTACGCATCACGTGAGTGATTAGCGTGGTATTGATTATTTTAATTATTATTTTATTTCGGCCAATTATTTCCTTTAATTACTTTGATTTATTTACTTTCGGCCTCATAGGACTTGTCAGATTTGATATGTGATTTATATTTTATGTATAGATTCTGATGATGAACTTGCAGCTATTCTGAATTTAATTGATTTAAATTAATTAAAGATAATTACACGTCATTAGCACCGTGACAGCGCTTGATCGTTATCTTTCAGTATCTTTCCGCTGGCACAACAATATTCAAATGAGCTTGTACGGAAAATGAAAAAGTATTATTAGGAAGGAATTAAACTTACGATTTTAAGCTAGACGGCAAAAATACAATTCCTACATTTATAAACGTTAATATCCGTTTTCATAAATAGGGGGTCTAAGAAGCAATATTATCAATGCATTTCACGGAAGGCAGAACAAAAAGTGGCCAGATCGAGCAATGCATGTTTCCTATTTGTCAAGTGACCAGATAAAGTTTTATGCACTGAAAGGTTCTGGGTAAAATTCACGACGTCAAAGTCACGTTTTCATTGGTAAGAGAAAAATAATATTTCAGTCAGCAAAATTTGTTGTGGCTGTCTTCTGGTTTATTTCTTAAAAGTGAGAACTAAATTGGACTTTGAATTGATTATGATTCATGTGTGAGCAAGTTACGGTTGGTGAAGATTACATCACATTTACACATCTAAACCTGCACTGTTTACATAAAATTTGATGATTCTAAGTATTTTCCATGTTTATATTAGAAAGAAGGATACTTGTTTCAAGTATTTTGCAAGTACAAGCGTGCTGTGATGGATAATGAGTTCTTGGTTTAAGATCAGCTTTTATGATAATCACTTTGCATCTTTTCACTAGATGTTATTATAGGAGCAATTTAGAATTTTTTCGCTCCTAACTGCTCTTGCATATTCAACGCATTACTCTTGCACAAACTTCATTTGAATCTCTTGAATTTAATTCCTTTTTGTCATGAAAGAAGGCGTGACTGTTTTTTACTTTAATAACAAAGTAAAGTATTAAAAAAAGTGAAATGGCCTGCAGCGAATTCACACGAGTGATTCTAACGTAACCCAAAACGGAACTCAATTTTCTTTGCTATACTTAGTACTTTACTAGATGATTTTGCGAGTCTAGATATAATTATATCCCGAGAAATTTCAGTAAAACATCTCACTGTTTATAACTTTACCACGACAGAAATTCTTCACATGCCTTGATAGTTGAGTAGTTGCGATGCTCTCAATGTCTTTCCAAAATATTGTTCTTATATTTGATGTATACGTGTAAACAAATTTAAAAAGTCTTGTTTAGATTTTTAACCCATTATACCACAAAACTATAAGGGATTAATTTTTACTATACGAATAATATTAATTGTTGATTTTAACCTATATTAACATTAATTAATATTAAAATTGGCAAAGATCGTCTTAGCTTCTGAAAAAGTGAGTGTTGCGTTCACGCAACGTCAGCGGAATAAGAGTATGGATTTTAAATGAGTTTAATTGAAAAAATGAGGAAATATCTTAGAGTTGAAAGCTGGAAAACTATTTTAGTTTTGATGTGTTTTGTAAAGCTATAAATTACTTAAAAGGTAATAAACTTATTTTCAAATTTTAAGATATTTTTCTTTTAAAAATAACTGATTATTTGCAGTAAATAGCTTCTAGCACGAAACGTTTGCAACTATCATGAAGTTCAATATATTACAAACTTTGCACCGATAAACAGTCAGACTATGCTTATAATGCAGTCTACTGTTTGCTTCGGATTTTATGAAAAAAGAGCACACCTTCTCCATATAATGGCTTTTGAATACTGAACATACTAGGTCTTCCTGTTGCTAAACTATAACTGGATAATAAATCTCTACTTCCCGTTCAAAGGGAGTGTGCAAAAGAAATAATGCAAATTCACGTTTGAAATCCAGGAGCGATATCTGGAAACAAATTTAAAGCGTTATTTAAATTTTTAAGCAAACTGTACAATTGAATTTTGAAAGGAAACTGATATTTAATAAAGTTATGATTTTCTAGAAACGGGATAAACAGAAAAATAATTTTATAGAGGATGATTTATCTATTTTAACTAAATATAAACGTCAGAAATGCAACCGATTTATTGATCTTGATCCTGCATGATTTCGGGCCATGGTGTCCTAGTGGTAAGTTCTCGGCTTCTGGGCTGGAAGGCTCGAACCCTATTCCACTGAAGATCCACTATGTATGTGGGCTTGTTGCAAGTTAAATCATACGTAGGGGGTTAAATTCCCCCCCTCTGGCGTGGTGCAGAAGTTTGAAAAAGGGATGACGGCTCAAGTTTCGTCCTTGTCATCTGACCGCGGTTCAAAATGGCGATATCCGTACTAAAATAGTCCTCGTGTTGGTTTAAAACGGGATGTTAATATAACTAAACGAAATCTACATATTGTTATTTTAAGTGGATGATAGTCGGTGTCTCTAGAAAGCACGACTAAAAAAATAAAAAGCTTTGTTGTTTATGACCCTCTGATTGCGTAATTATCTTAAATCACTATTTAGATGCAATGTTTGCAAATATGTTCAAATATCGTTGAAACAAGCGAATGGTTGTTTACATGTAAGGTTTTATTACTATAATTTGATTCAATACTTTGCAAGTACTTAGTGAACAGATTAATTTGCAAAAATCGCAGGCTACAGCAGAAAATAGATTTGCTTCCTACCTGCGGAAATAGCGGTATAAGTAGTCAGAGTGTTAATCTAAAGGCGTAGCATACAGCGTGTCAATTGGATTCTTGCGAGAAAATGCAGACTCGTTTTCATTGAAATTGGTTTAATTTGGCAATTTAGTGTACAGTATATTGCTAATATAATAGCCCAGATCCTCCGGTAACGTTCTGACGTCACCAACAATAAAATTCGCGCCATAGCACTGCGAGACGCTAAGCAGCATTATTTCATTGTTAGAGATCCTAACTTTAAGTAATTTTAAATTTAAAAGAGTAATTGTCGTTATAATTTAAATTAAATAGCTCTAAAATAGTAAAATAAAATTTGCTATCAATTGATATAAAAATTTATCTCGTTATGATCAATAGATCCCGAGAAATTTTAAATTATATTAACCATATATTTTAAATTAATTTCCGTTTTCTAATAGAAAGTAGTAAATTACGTCAGTGGTCTATCATGCGCGTTGTATAGTTTAGTCGCAACGATGCAGCTAATTATTTAGTGCAATCGTGATGACATAATGTGATAATATTTTTTGCCAACGTTAAAATTTGCACAAAGACATCTGAAGTGCAAGGAAAATTGTTAAACAACGAAAAATACTTCACACTGAATGTTGTTTACCAAGAGGTTTTTTAAATAAAGA
Organism: Araneus ventricosus; assembly: GCA_013235015.1. NCBI lineage: Eukaryota > Metazoa > Arthropoda > Arachnida > Araneae > Araneidae > Araneus > Araneus ventricosus. The sequence goes on from BGPR01003417.1 coordinate 117,471, forward strand.
AATTTGTAAATAATATGTAAATAAAAAAATATATTTCCTGTCATAATACATATGTTTATTTTATTTGTTTTCAATCAATGTTAAACATTTCTTTCGCATATATATCTATTTAAACACGTTAGAATTGACGGGAAATCTCTCGAATAAAGAGGCAATTTACACCCGTCAAACCATGACAGGTGATTCTCTAGTTCGAAGATATTTTTCATGTTATATGAAGAGCAACGCTTTAATAGAAAATTTAGTTTTCTGAAATTAAATTTAAGATTACAAAAATGATGGTTGATTTTTGTCTTCAACTACATGAAATTTATATTGAAATTATGACCTAACATTTATAATTATCTATTTTGAGAGAAACATAAGGATAGAAAAGAAAAATGGTTTTCAATAATTAAAATAAATAGTGTACTCGCATCACTTTATCTTAATCGGTATTTTAATAATTGTTTTTTGTTCGCGCACCGCTACTAATGACCAGAACCAAAAGACATAAATGTGAATTATAAATTGTAAATAATTACTATAATACTCAAAGCAATCAGTGTATTGAAAAACAATCGCTTCATAAACATTGATAAAATTTTAATTTTTTTTGCGAGCTTTCCTTTGTGAAATTCTAATCATTAAGTCTTACAAGACTTTAATAAACAGGCCAAAACCTTAAAGAATAAATACATTAATCAAAAATATAATCCTTTTTTTTCTCGTAATTATAATTGCGATTACGTTTGCAAACCTTGGGGTCATGGAAACGCTTTATAAATCCAAGAACCGTCAAGAAATAATCACCCTTTCCTTATTTTCCAGTTTAATTTAATCTCCCGCCTGATTGTGGGGGGCATGTGCAGAAGGAAACATAAAACTCTTACAACGATTTCACGTGCTGTTTATGCAACGCTACCCCAGAGGGAAATTTCAGACGCTAAATTAAAATTAGAAATGATTGACGGGTGATTTTCTAGTTAATAAAGAGTAGTAGAATTAGAGAAAAATCAAGCATCAAAAAGACAATATGAACAATAGTTACTTTTGTTGAGTCTCCTTTAATTAAATGTGTACAAATATATTTCTGAAACGGGAAAACAGAATTGAGCAAAAAGGCTTATTCTAGGTTAATTTTTAATAAATGCTCGATTATTTTTGATACTGGTTGATAAATGACAATTTGCAGAGATATATTTTAATTCGGTGGTTAAGTAAAAGAAGAAGAATTAGTTTAAAAAAGGCAACATGAATGTTGCTAATCTTTTTAATCTCACTTAATTAAATGTTGTCAGTTATGTTCAGGTAAGCTTTTCAAACGGGAGATCCAAAATTGGGTAAAACGGATCATTCTCGATAGTTCTTCATAACAGTTGATAGATGATAACTTGCAGAGACATATTTAATTTCGATGGTTATGTAATAGTAGTAAATTGGTAGGAAATACATCAGGTAATGTAACACGAAAACTGTTATTTTTGTAAATCTCCCTTAATTTAAAGTATTCAGTTATGCTGTGATATTCATTTCAAACAGCAAATCTAAAACTGACTGAAAAGGATTATTCTTGCTTGTGTTTGATAATAGCTGGTAAATTACAATTTGAAGTAACATATTTTATTTTGATGTTTAACTAAAAGTATTGGAATTAGTAGAAAATAGTACATCAATAAAGGCGTCATGAAAGTCGTTATTTTTATGTCTCCCTTAATTAAATGTGTTCAATTATGTCGTGGTATACTTTTGGCGACCAGGGACCTTCAAAATAATATATATTTTTTATTTTTCAACTAATCAGTTTGAAATTTTGTAGGCATTAATAGGAGTATTATATAAGATAACACAATTTATTTATTTACTGCAATTTATTTATTTATTTTTGAGTTATGGGTATAAATGTAATTTTCAGCAACAATAAATGGTCTTTTTGATAAATTTTTTCAGGTTCTTCAATTTTTGTTCAACTTTCATGACGTTTTATAGAAGCATATAAGCATATATGTAGAAGAATTTTTGGCATTCATATAGAAGTTATATTGTTTATTAAATCGTAAATATTTTCTTCCATATAAAATATAGGGCATATTTTTTTCAAAATCAATAGTTGCTAGTTATTATGTGTGTTCATTTTGAAATTATTTTCTCAAACATAGAAATTAATCCAAATTTTTGTTTGAAAAGGATTAGAGTAACTAATAAAAAATTACACTGATTTGGATTAATTTTGGAGGGCCTCGAACATTTATCATAAGGGGCATTAATTGTTATTAATAATTACATTCATACCCATAACTCAGGAATAAGAAAAATATGCATATGCAAAGAAATTTTGTATGTTTCCTTATATAGTGTTCTTATTCATGCCTCCAAAATTTCGAATTCATTAGTTGAAAATTTCAAAAGATGTATTTGAAGGTCCATGGTCGCCTTAAACAGGAATGCTTATGCTTCAAAATTCTGAAAAGGCTTATGCTTTAAAATTCTGAAAAGGCTTATTCTTCAAAATTCTGAAAAGGCTTATGCTTCAAAATTCTGAAAAGGCTTATGCTTCAAAATTCT
>BGPR01003417.1:123869-137833 GCA_013235015.1 Araneus ventricosus
ACTTAATACTTTTGAAGTACTGAATTAAAGGAAATATAAATCTTTTCGGTTGATAAACCTGAGCAAGAAAAACTGTTTCCAACAATTCTTCCCTTGCGTTTTAAATCCTTGAAAACAACGTGAACTTACAGAAATATTTGTTCCATTCTCCTTTAAGAAACGCATAGAAATAACGACTGCAGAGCTTATTAAGAACCATTTCGAAGATTTCAGAAAAACTTTCGCTGAATTTAGAAGACTTTTTTCTAAATTTTTGCTTCCAAACATAGCTTAAAAGAAAACTTCCACACAAAGGTGCAGTAAATAAAACAAAGTCGTCTAGACTCTCTCCCGATTTTAAGTGCAGCATATAAACGAAAAGAGAAAAGATACTGATGAATGCATTATTTTAAACTCATTTACATATACATAAAAACTAAATGCATTCGCAGTGACTTATTCTAAGGAATGCTAGTTTGAATAATGGTTTGTTTTTCTCCCAAGCTGAAAGAAAAGTTGCTGCGAAGCCAGGAAAAAAAACTCCGCTTTATTATTTAAATGAATTCGAAAAAGAATGAGATTCCGAAGTTTCAAATACATAATTAAATAAGAGAAGTACTACTTAATATAAATTGGTAAAGATATTTTCGAACTGCGAAATTATTTTATGCTAAATATTGGAAGATGACAAGTTTAATTAATTTTCACGGCTTAATTCGATTTCGAAAATGAAAACAGTGATTCTCCTGCCTTATAGAAGAATTAAAATTGGGGTTTTGAATATTTTTTCCTCTCCACCTATTGTGGAAAACCCATTTCTTTAAATAAAGCACTATTCTGGTTTTCGGAATCCAACCAAGTGATTAAAATGGTAATTGCGTTATTTCTGTTTTCTTCCACATATTTTTTTATCCGAATATTTTTAATTAAATATTTCGAGACGAAATATTTCCACCATTCTTAATATTGCGATATTAGTATTTATTTAAAAGTTTAGCTAATAATTTGAGAAATATTTTTGCGGTTGCCTTGAACAATCCCCATTTTCTAAGTTAAAAACAAACCGAGACGTTTGCGAGTTAATATTGTCCTAAAATACTTTTCTATTAAGTATTGAAGAAAACAAATGCAAGCGTTGGTAGCTTTGCTTGGATTTAAAGGCATGGATTACTCATGAGATATACAGAGTACTCATACATTATTGAACTCATTTAAAAAAATAATTAAAAAACTAACTGTGTTACAACTGAGTTTTTTTTAAGTGGGAGACCAAATACATTTTTTTCAGATAGGTGGCGTACCATTACGGCGTTCTATATTTGCTACAGCGAGAGATTTCCAAACGCAGTGGCTACCGATCAGTAGGTGCCGATGGGCGTTTTCTGATTTCCTTCTTCAGTTTTTGTTGAATTTCTTGAAAACTATTCAGTTTTCGAACTACAATTGGTTTAACAAATTAAAGAGCGTAAACTTCCCTACAAATATATTCTTTTATTTCTCTTCTAACTTTAATAGTTTTGTAGATAATGGCTCTAAAAAATGGGAAGTCTAATAATTTACGTCCACCTAAACGCGTTGCCTATCTGAATAAAAACCTTTTTAGAATGTGCACTCATTTGAAAAAAACCAAAATTGCAACACTATTAGTTTTATTATTAATTTTTGAAATGGATCCAATAATTTATGACCAACCTGTACTGTGCCAACAAAGTAACTTTTTCTGCAGTTTAAATCTAAAAGTATAATGCTGTCTCTGATAAAATTACAATAACTAATGTCACATCTTAAAAACATAATTATTCCATATAAAACCAGAAAAAGCCAATCCTTTTCAGTACGGTGAAGAGATGAAGATAGGGAACTTTCCGAATGTCTGCAAAATTAGTTAGAGGTTCTTAAATAAAGGGCCCTTTAGTTTAAATATATAAATGCACCATACGCAAGATATCCTTGCGGATTTGTACTCGAGCACTGTACAAATACCCTAGTGGGATTATATATATACATATACATGTACACAATATTATCAATAAAAATAACAAAAACAAAATTCGCAGTAAAATACCTACCGAATTTTATGTCAATAAAAGACACCAATGATATTTTTTCTTATAATGTAAACATTTAATATTATTTTTAACCTTAAGCAATTAATTTGGACCCAATATAATGAAAATTAATGGAAATAACTCACACCAACACGGTGAATGCCCCTATGCAGTAATCCAGTTGTGTAGTGATAAATATTTAATAAATTAATTGACTTTTAATTTTTGGAAGAGAAGAACCAAATCCAAACATCAAAATAAATGAAAACAAGACGATGGCAATTTTATAGAAAAACTTTTTCAGTAGAGTTTATTCAGAAGGCAGACCCTAAGTGAACTCAAACCAATTCAGGTCCTTTCTGCGCAAATTTCAGCATACACAAGAAATTGGGTTTTTTTCCTACAACACCGAAATATTGACCAAGAAAACAAATAGGATGGATAGTGGAAAAAACACAAGAAGTCAATAATAAAATAAATCAATGATTGAAACAAGAAAAATGAAGAAAAATATCCCTATCACTCACCAAAACTTTACAGATATGCCTGAACTAGTGTGATAGCCACCTGTGTGAGAATCTCACGACATGACTACCATCCTATTTCTGGAGCTGGTGTAAACTTCGAGCAAGAATGGCTAAAAACAGTTACCAATAACCTCGTCTCCAGGCAAATAATTCATAGGATAGTGAAATTCACCAGTGGAAACAGAGATCTATTCTGACCCAACTAGATTTCAACTATTCTGAGAGCTCAACTATCAAGCTCCAAATGAACAGAGTAAAAATCCAAATCCTCCTCTCAAAACTCTTTCAAAATATGATTGAGATTGTGTCTCCAGGGAGCGATCATTGCGTGCTTACAAATTCAAGTGCCTCGCATTCATCAACTAGGAGAAGAAGAGAAACACATAATTGAATAGTAGTGTAAATATCCGTACTCTATGTAGTGTAAATATGTGTTTGATTTAAATAAAGTTCCTGTATCATCCCCATCAAACCGTTAAGTGATCAGTATGGTCACGGGTACGGGGATTTAAGAGACGGCCGGCGTTCTGTTCTGTACGTTAAATCTCATATTGTGGATCAAACGTCCAGCTGGTAATGTGGTATGGATGTTTCGGGAAGGATGGGGGAGGGTGAACGTTAAGGTGCCGTTCTAGTCATCTGGCCACGGTTCTTTATCCATCCCAAATTAACACTCTTATTGCTTCAAAATAGGACGTTAACTAAAATTATATCCTAGATATGTACGGATAGAGTTACAGAAAAAAAGTAAAGGAGATTTAAAATCCTAGTCCAAAACATAGCAGCATGATATTGTTTAACGCCTGAATCCTCTGTGTTTGACCTGGCATCAGCCGTTGCAATCTACGTGTAATGGTTTTTACATAACGGAAAGAGTGGTGACCTAAACGCATTATTATGTTAATGAAAACAAAAGTGAAAATTCTGCTTTGGAAATAATATCCAAAAAAGGATTATTTTTATGTAACATCATAAAGCCAACATTAGCAAAAGCACGCAAAAAAACATATGATGGAACAATAAAATTGGCTTGAAGTTGGTTATAACAATAAAAAGTATTGTTACAAGTTGTGTTTAATATTAATTTTAGAAAATTTGCTAAAATCAAAGAAAGAATTCCACGGGAATAAATTCGGAGCTGAGGTCAGATGATGAGGACTACACCTGAGCTGGAACACCCTTTTCAAAATCCCGCACCTCACCAGCTAGAAGGTATTTGGCATCCAACGTATGATTTAGCATGCGTCGGATCCATTGACCTGGCGGATCTTCAAATAATTGTGTTTCGAGCCTGGGACCCTGCTGCCCTAAGCCGAAACCTTGCCAATGGTCCATCGCTGTCCAACAACTACGTCGGAATACGCCGACGGGATCCATTTGCGCATCACAGACGTTCATATCACTTTTGTAATTCATTGCATATGCAATAATTACATTTCATTCCCAAACTGCGAGTCATTTTGTAACTATAAGAGCTACATATTGCATTTTATACATACATATTTGTACTTGACATAGTTTAAAGCGATGTATTTGTTTCCTGAAGAACTTAAACCCATATACTTTCACCTTCTCTGCTGCATTTCTATTTTTATATATTCAGAAGTGGTCTCATAGGTTTCTCACTCTTATAAATGGGTATAGGCTTATTTCTATATCCACTAATAATAAAAACGAATGAGTGTGTGTAGATTTTTGTATCGGTTGGAGCTCTATAGGGCAATGGTTGAATCGAGAGCAACCAAATTTAACACAAACATACTTTGGAAGATCGCAATGTGTACCTCGGAGTGAATTTTTTTTGAAATTTTGAATCGAACTTTTATTAATTAATAATTAATCGAAATTTCGACGTTTCATGCCGTAATTTTCCAACTGGTAAATCCATAAAAAAATTTAAAACCTTCTTAAATTTCAAAATTTTATCTTTTCAATGAATGATATCAATTTAGGTGTCTTCCAGGCTTTTCCCTAATTTTAACAAGTTTTTAAAAATATTTTATTCATAATTTACAGCAATACTTTTCGTTGTTACAATGAAATTCAAACCGTTTTCATTGTTAATATAAATATTTAATTACGTGTTTCTCTTCCATTGCTTAAAGCTAAGGAATGAAGATTATGTTTAATTTTTCATATTCGCAATGAATTTCTCTTTCCATTCATTATTTCATCAACTGTTTTGGGGACTTTCTAAGTAAAAGCCTGTAAGATAACAAACATATTAGGAAATAAGGGAAAGCCTCCGAATTCTGATCAGTATCTTAACTTATCCTATTAAATATTTGAGTTGTGAAATTGTCAAATTATGCTGTAACAATGGAAATGGGGCATATAAAAATTTTTTAAGAGAAAGCGCGAAGCAGTTACAGTTAGGGAACTGGTGCTTAGAATTAGTTATCATTCATTAATTATTTTAACAAAATATACAGAACCTTAGCTGTTTCAAATTAATTAGAATAAAATGTTATTATATCCTGATATAAGAAATTTCCTTGTCTACAATCTACTATAAACATTTTATTGAAATATTTTAAATATAAAGTTGGCGGATTTTGCTGTTGTTGTCCAAAAGTTGCCTAGAGCGGACCATTTATATCAATGGGGTTACTATCTTAAATTACAGAAATATCTTAGAAAGCTGGTATCACCTCTAGTAATCCTCACAAATTGGAATTGGAACAAGTCAACGCGAAAAAAAAAATCAATAAACGGACACTAAAACCATCAAATGTTGGATGAGAAATCTTAAAAACTTAGTTTACGCATCATTTGTGAGGAAAAATTAGAGAAGAGGAAATGATACAGTGCATACAATGTCACACTTGGGTTCGTGCATCGTGTGCTGGTGTGAATTTGAAAATCATAAAATTGTTTGCTTTAATTTTTCTTAAAGAAATTGGTGGTACAATCTGGGCAATCGGTTTCCTCGATTGGGCAGATGACACAATTTTTACGCTAATTTTTTCGTAATTTAAAGTGGATTTCATAAAAAGTTAATTACACTTTTGTGAAGATAAATCAATTAGAAACAATTTTACCACTTGTTTTTCATTAAGCAAGTGTCAGTTTACATTAAAAAGTTGCCACGTAGGCCAAATTCGGCGATTCAACCTTATATCCGGTAGCTGAACGATTATTGTTGCTATTTTTCAATTCCTACTATTACTTCACACTCTCCCTATATGCATTTATATATCTTGTTCAAATTTTCAATCGTTAATAAAATACTTTTTATTCATTCACTCAAGTTCAAATACATTTTTTTAAAAGTTGTAGTGGATGACACTTGATGTTAATACAGTTTTTCAAATATTAATTCATTAATTAAATTTAATTAATTAATTTTAGTTTTATATGGGAGAAAGCATATGTCGCCTTGAGTCGTTTGGTTCGAATTTTTCTCAATAGATGGAGCTAGGTTTGCCAGCTTCTAGACCTAATATCCTTTGTTTTCTGGTATGCTCACGAAGGCGTCATTTTTTCATGTATTGTTGTCAGAGGGTAATGTTGATTACTTTCTTTATCGCTTTTAAGCGTATAGATCGCTGACCTAAGTAAGAATTGACTTAAAAATTTTTTTATATTATTTAATTCCTTTTATCAGTATGATTTGAATCTGATGTCTAATTAACATCCTAAAGTGTTTCTAGACGTAAAATACGCCACATCATTTTAATGCCGGAATCAGCTGCATATTTTGCATAAGGAACAAGAAAAGGAAATACAAAGCCGCAAGACAATATTGCTGTCAGATGACGCAAACATTTACGTTTTTCATGCGACTGTCATAATTGGTCATTTGACATTATTAGGTTATTTGACTGTTATTAGACTGTTAGGTTATTTGACTGTCATTAGACTCTGTTAGGTTATTTGACTGTCATTAAACTCTGTTAGGTTATTTGAATGTCATTGACTCTGCTATGTCATTTGACTCTATCAGGGAGGAGCATGTGTGCAATGAACAGAACAGGTGTGAGGATACTAAATTAATGCTACCTTAACCCTTTCCAGGGCCATTTATTTCTAGTAATGGTATAATAAAATAACATTGGAATTGAGATTAATTTAAGAAAAGAAAATCATTTGGCTTATTCGATGACATTAACTATTTTCTAATTAATTTCATTAATTAATAATTAATTAAAAAGACCAGACACCTTTTTGCACTTTGAGATAAGAATAGGATTTCGTTTCATCTAAAAATTTAATAAGAACTTTAAAATAACGTACCGTTTACGTTTAAAAATTGATGAATTTGTTGGTAAGTATATGGTGGTGGAGAAGCCACGAATATCAAGAGATTTAAATGAAAATAAACACAACCAATATTCCCGGTGAGAAAGCTGGTCACCAATGCGGCTAGTTACAAATAAAATTTTCTAAAATCATGTTTGGAAACTAAATAATTGATGTTTAAAATTTCGCAGCGTTTCCAGTTTTGGGATTCTACATAAACAGAAGAACTGGACCTTAAAATATTCCTTACTACTAAATCAAGTCATAGTTAAATAAAGCAATGATCAATTTCTGCAGACTTCTCGAAGAAAAGCAGCAGCACCAAAAGTAACCCTCCCTGGAGCATCATCAGTCTTCATTCGGCTTGAAAGACGTAATTGAATCCAGCTGTATGGTTAAGATCTTTCTGCGTGTTATAATCTATGATTGATCTCGCTTCCTCATGGCTGAAAGACAGAGAAGCGAGCTTCATTTATCACAAAGAGCCAGCATGTCGGTGAAGACAATAACCAATATGCCAGCGTGTCTATTCAACGAAAGAGATTCCCAGACCCTACAGATGCTGGCCATCATAACTCACGGCGGAAGGCAAGTAAAACACGGGAGAAGTATGACTTCAGCCGCACGGATCCATCTTACTTTTCAGGTATGTGATTCGCTTCCTTGACTTTGGGTAATTTGCTGGCTATTGTTTAGTTGATAGAGAGCCACACCGAAAGAATATGGGAGCTCCAGCTGTGTTCTTGTGACGTCTGATTCTGAAGAGCGTTATTGTTTAGGGTATGAATTATTTGTGGAAGTGTATGACTTATAGGCATTTTTAAAAAATTATAAATACGGTGTTATGTTAAATATGGATGATGAAAAAGTATTTGAATGTACGTGGAATTTTCAGCAGTGTTGTTGGCTCGTATGGCTCTGAAGAGTGTAATTTGTTTAGGGAATAAAGCAATTGTGGAAATGCATGAGTTATAGGCATTTTTTTAAAAAAAATTATAAATACGGTGTTATATTAAATATAGATGATGGAAAGGTATTTGAATGTGCGTGGAATCTTCAGCAGTGTTGTTAGCTCGTATGGCTCTGAAGAGTGTAATTTGTTTAAGATATGAATTATTTATGGAAAGAGATGACTTAAAGGCATTTTTAAAAAAATTATAAATAAGGTGTTATCTTAAATATAGCTGATGGAAAGATATTTAAATGTGCTTGGAATCTTCAGCAGTGTTGTTGGCTCGTATGGCTCTGAAGAGCGTAATTTGTTTAGAATAGGAATTATTTGTGGAAAGAGATGACTTAAAGGCATTTTTTAAAAAATTATAAATACGGTGTTATCTTAAATATAGATTATGGAAAGGCATTTGAATGTACGTGAAATCTTCTGCAGTGTTATTGGCTCGTATGGCTCTGAAGAGTGTAATTTGTTTAGGATATGAATTATTTATGGAAAGAGATGACTTAAAGGCATTTTTAAAAAAAATTATAAACACAGTGTTTTCTTAAATATAGGTAGTGAAAAAGTGTTAGAATGAACCTTTGTGGGAACTTCAGCTGTGGTCTAGGTTTTATTTGATTATAATGTTAATGATTTAGGAGTCGATACTTTATGAATGAATATTTGAAAATGTTTTTTTTTTTTAAAATTACAGTGATGATATTGATGGATAAAGTCAAAAGCTACGCCAAATAATTGAGTCAGCAGATGTGAAAAGTAAGGTTGAAAGTATGGGGAAGTACTTATTATGATGCTACAGGGATGAATAGATGTACGATGAATGACATTTTTATGAAAGTGAATGTGTGAAAGAATATGTTTAATCATAATTACGATGTTTTTAGATAGCATAAGTGAACTATACAAATAAGATACAAAATAAAAAGACCCTCGTCGTATGCAAGTATTATGGAGGATTGTTTAAAGAAATTGACCCTTTCAATGACGGGGTTTGTTAGCTCTGATATTCGTAGCGGATCATCTACCATAGAGTTTTGATGGAATTATATAATGCGTTCTGCAGAACTCGAAGTAAATAAATTTTTGATACGTTTATTTTTATGTGATAAAAGTGACACATCGTCTATCTCAATTTTTTGAAATTTCAAAGTGGAAGAAAATACTCAATTTTTCTTAACCAATAACGAATACTTTTGTATTTTTTCTGATCTGGTAGAAATATATTGCCTCATGTTTATGTCAGTTGTTAAAAAATTCAGAAATATCCATTATTGATTCCGAAAAATTGAGTATTTTCTTCATCTTTGAAATTTCAAAAATTCAGATAGGTGGTATTGCTTGTTAAATGACGACATACATCTTTGCTTGCTTTCTATGGCGATAGCTTAGTTATTTGACACACTCCTTTTTTAAGTCGCCTAACATCATTGCTGTTTTTTTAATAAAAAGTGCAGAAAAGTACTTACGAATATTCAGATAGCTATGATTATGCATCGCTTATAAAGGTTATATTTGCAACTGTCATACCTTCGTTCCAAAAAGATGCAAAAAAGTTCGAAGATGCACAGATGTTACATTTCTCCCTTTCTAATTCATTTTTCGTTTCAATCTCCATTCTCATTATTCGCCTAGAAACTTCATTGGTTCTTTTAGCAACCATTTTGTTTCTTACTTCTGTCAATTCATCTCTCTTGAGGAGGAGCCAAAAGACGCTATAAGATGCATTTATGCAATATTATAGATAAAGTTGCTTTTTTGTGTTTGTTTTGTGCGATATTCGTTATCAGAACACGTGGCTGTTGTCCAAAAATAAAAAAATCTTATAATAAACGGAAGTGTTTGTCATCTCTTTTGATCGCAGACCAATTTGTTCATTGATTAATCATACACTGTTTATTTTGCAGATGCTCTAAGCTTACATTTCATATAAAAGGGATGGGCATTTAACTGTGGTAACTATGTAACCACAGTTAACTGTTGTTCGCTGGGGCTCAGAGTTACAATACCATCCTCCGTCCCCTTATTATTCCATCCCCTTATTATTCCATCCCCTTATTTAAACCCCTGTGATAATAATGCAATTCGAAGATGAAGGAACCACTTTACGGCATTGCTACTCAACTGTTCCAGACATGCTTAAACCGATAGGCCTCTCCATCCAAACCATCAACACACCTGGTGCCGTTTTAGGTATTCTACGACTGACAGATGTCTGGGAACAAGTTGCACACAACGCTGGCGACTACATCTCATGGCTATGAGTGTTTCAAGTTAGTACCTAGATTGCATGGGTTGTAGTTATATGGTTGTCACTATTGAATTGACACATTGCATTTAATGACACATTGCACTAGTTATAAATTATCATGACAGTAAAGTATTTATTCATATAGCAGCCATTTCAACAGAAAGTTAGCTACAGCCGGATTTACACATTTCTAAGTCATAGACCAAATCATATTCTGCTCCCTTCTGAACAAAAGTTAGCATATAATTTTCAATTTGATACACAATAGTTTATCTCTGAAACATATAATCACTTTATAATCATTGAAAAGCATTAAATTTATAATTCAAAATAACACTACTTATGAAATAAAACAACATTAACCCTCCAGCCGTTAGGCTTTCAGTCTGCTACGCTTAACGAAATTGTCATGCTGAAAGAGAAGGTTATTCTCCAAGTTGTGAGATTTTGGACAAAAGGATTTCAACCCCCTTTTGTGGTCATTTTCGCGCAATGGGGGGGGGGGGGCTATTAGACCTGTTATCGTTCGGCAGGGACAGATTACTCCTGATCCCGATTCTTTGGGATAGAATCCTTTGTTAGAAAATACTTCTTTGAGTATTCTCAGAAAAATTGGTCAAACTGACCCTCCTCTGACCACAGACACTCCCTCTCACTATGTCGCCGCGTGACACCTGGGGAGGGGAAGATAAAAACTTATAGAAGGAAAATCTCGGGTCTGACACATATATGGAAAGATTCTGTCCCGAGATTGTCTCGGGTCTGCCGTTATAAGAGGAAAAAGTTCACGCAGATATCTCGGGGCTGAGGATAGGAGGGTTAACACCTGCAAAAATCCTGAGAACACGGTGGCCTAGTGGCAAGGTCTCGACTTCGGGTCCGCAGGGCTCCAGGCTAGAAACCCGATATCACTGAAGATCCGTCGTGTATTTGGCCTGTTGCACGTTAAATCATAGAGGGGATGCCAACTCAGGTATCATCCTCGTCATGTAACCCAGGTTCAAAATTAAGAGTTCCGTCCCCAAATAGGCCTCCTGTTGCTTCAAAACGAGACCTTCAAAATTCTTCAACAAATTTCTGAAATACCTACTAGAAGTTATTCGTCCGCACATCTGTCCAAGAATAGGCTTGAAGAATCATTGGACATCTGCTCAAGAATAGGCTTGAAGAATCATTGGACATCTGCCCAAGAATAGGCTTGAAGAATCATTGGACATCTGTCCAAGAATAGGCTTGAAGAATCATTGGACATCTGTCCAAGAATAGGCTTGAAGAATCATTGGACATCTGTCCAATAATAGGCTTGAAGAATCATTGGACATCTGTCCAAGAATAGGCTTGAAGAATCACTGGACACATCTTATGATATAGATTTCAATGCATAGAAGTGCGAGGACAAGAGACGGCATGGTCCATAAAAAGACGAAAAAATGTATGTTTTAATATACAGGGTGCATCAGTACAGCGGTTATAAAGTTTCAGAACAGATAGAGTACACCTAGACGATGGGAAACCACATAGCAACGCATCGTCTGAAACGCTTTCCTCGCGCGGTAGTGACGACATAAAACACAAGAAAGACAGGGCACGAATAAGAGGAGAAAACATGTTTATTATTCTTAGTACAGCAAAAAACTAGAAAAAAAGAACACTAAAGAGAAAAAGATCATCATCAAAGTAGGTGTTTGAAATTACGTCCCCGGGCCGTGATACATGCCTCACATCTCCGGCGCATTGAAAATCGAACGTTAGCGAAAATACCGGGCGTGTCCCGGACTTTCCCAGCAGCTGCCTTGATGCGTGTAACAAGGTCCTCAGCAGTGTTAACTGGAGTTTCTTACACCAGTGACTTGACGTACCCCCATATTAGCGGGAGTTTCTTACACCAGTGACTCAACGTACCCCTATAAGAAATAATCAAGACAAGTGAGGTCTGGCGATCGAGCGGGCCAAAGCAGTGGACCACCCCGCCCGATCCACTGTTGGCCATACGTTGCATTCAGGTGGAGACTCACGTCAGTGCTATAATGGGCGGGGGCCCCATCATGCTGAAACCACATGGAAGATGAAAATTATTTCCATAAATCTTCCTCTTATTCGTGTACTGTATCTCTTGTGTTTTGTGTCGTCATTACCGTGCCAAGAAAGCTTTTCAGACAATGCATTGCTTTGTGATTTCCCATCGTCTAGGTGTATTCTATCTGTCCTGAAAGTTTGTAACCGCTGTACTGATACACCATGTATTTAATGTAACGAATGTAAATTTCAAAACATAATTTTATATGGACTTTTCAAAATAATTCTGAAAAGTTTGTAAACACTTGGCTGTTATTTATTCTGTTTATGCGCCCCAGACCATTGCCTAGTTTGGCGCTATGGGAAATCTGGCTCTGAAGTTAGCCATAAAATTAAATAAATAGTATAAATTTCTTACCCTTATTTTAGGTTTGCATGTTCAATACAGGTTTTGCAATTGATATACGCATGAAGCATGTATTCATAAAGTTTTGAAACGAGATCAACATAATCGTAGCGAAAACCTCGTTAACTATAATTGAATATTAAATTGAGAAAAATCCCAGCACGTCATTAATTTAACCATAAGATGATAACTATCTTAACCTGATATGAAAAGTGTAATGAAACGACCAATACATGACGTTCTTGTGATGAAAGAAAATAGTGTATGGATTAACATGATTTATTATGCCCCGGAAAAAGTTGCTTATAGTGTGTGAAGTTTTATGGAATATTTTAAACTGGCATTCGGGATTTTCATAAGGTTGGGAAATCCATTAGTTTAGTATAAAGAGGGACATTCCTTAAATATTTTGAATCTATTCATAACACTTTGTAAGAATTTACAAAAACATCCTCGCTTCAGTAGTTCATTCTGAAATTCCTGGTTTTTAGTTAGATCATAGTAATTTGCTAATGACAACCGTTGAAAAATCATATATGTAGAAAAATGCTTTAAAAGGGTTCTTTAAGAGAAATACAGATAGCTTTAGCTTTGTTTTGGAGGACATTTTTCAGGAGCTTTATCTAAAATCAATATTATTTTTCCTTTACAGGTAGCTCTTTCATCCCGTGAGGACAGTGGCAGTAAAGGGCAAAAGAACTAAATTACTCAGAAAATTTTCAAACTTATGTTTAAAACATTCATTAAGATGAAAATAGATGGCATTAGCCTGTTTTGGAAAAGAAATTCAGAATTTTAAGCCAAAAAAATTATAAAACTTTTTCATCCCTAGGTAGCT
The DNA here is from genome assembly GCA_013235015.1 of Araneus ventricosus. Classification (NCBI taxonomy): domain Eukaryota; kingdom Metazoa; phylum Arthropoda; class Arachnida; order Araneae; family Araneidae; genus Araneus; species Araneus ventricosus. The sequence goes on from BGPR01003417.1 coordinate 137,129, forward strand.
AATTAACAATTTGAGAATTGCAGTTTTAATCTTGTGTTTTACACTCATCTGTTGTATCTGTTTCCAAAAATTAATAAAACTCTATCATACATAGGTAGCTAATTAACAATTTGAGAATTGCAGTTTTAATCTTGTGTTTTACACTCATCTGTTGTATCTGTTTCCAAAAATTAATAAAACTCTTTCATACATAGGTAGCTAATTAACAATTTGAGAATTGCAGTTTTAATCTTGTGTTTTACACTCATCTGTTGTATCTGTTTCCAAAAATTAATAAAACTCTTTCATACATAGGTAGCTAATTAACAATTTGAGAATTGCAGTTTTAATCTTGTGTTTTACACTCATCTGTTGTATCTGTTTCCAAAAATTAATAAAACTCTCTCATACATAGGTAGCTAATTAACAATTTGAGAATTGCAGTTTTAATCCTAATTAGCTACCTATGTATGAAGAGTTTATTAATTCTTGGAAACAGATACAACAATAGATGAGTGTAAAACACAGATTAAAACTCTACCTCTAAATTGTTAATTAGCTACCTATGTATGAAAAGAGTTTATTAATTTTTGGAAACAGATACAACAGATGAGTGTAAATACCAAGATTAAACTGCAATTCCCCAAATTGTTAATTAGCTACCTATGTATGAAAGAGTTTTATTAATTTTTTGGAAACAGATACAACAGATGAGTGCAAACACAA